>VDFB02353171.1:299399-403996 GCA_007258455.2 Sequoia sempervirens
AAAATTTAATGTATTTACATGTGTTTATTCACCTATACTTATTTGATGTAGGATGCCCAAATTCTATGAATGCATATACGTTTCCAGCACTATCTGAAGCTTACAATTTCGTGGTTGATGATTTAATATAGCCCTCCTTTGAATGATGAAATGCTTAGTCTAGGGATCCTCAAGTCCACTAAGCTGAGTGCATAACCAGTAGCACTAATTTAATTAGGCACTAGAGGAAGCTCCACATTTTTGCCTCATTTCCAAGGATGGTGCTAAATTTAGGTTTCTTTTGTGTATTTTATATTCTTTCCAAGCTTTCATAGGTTAGAAAAATTTGTTTTAGCATTAAAATAAATAGGTATTTAGGAATCAACAAAAAAAAACAATTTACTAACAATGTGCATGAACTATTGATTAAAAGAGTCAGAACCATTGCATTGTTGGCAAAATGTGTCTCAACCTTGCAATTACATAAGGTACTTTTTAGGTAAATGCATGGGGGGGGGGTATCCCCATGAGGGGTTTAGGGGCTATGTGCACCGGTAGGGGCTTGGGGGCAGCACCCCCGAAAGCCAAATTCTATGTATATTTTACTATTGTAAATCTAGACCATTCATCATTAGGTCTCAGATTTGATGATTGATTTTTTTTGTCTTGAATTTCCCTAGAGGGCAACCCTATTTTATGAGGGAATTGTATTACGACTATGTATTGTGATGTAATTTTAGAGGGCATTGTATTATGGCTATGTATCATGATGTATTATGAGAGTTTTATAGGGGTCATGTTGTCTCTAGATCTTTGGTTGGTGATACTCCTGTGAGAAGCTTGCTCTACAAGTATATTGTAATCATTGTGATTTTTGAATAATATATTGGGTGGCTTTTGGAGTGTGGGGTTTTTCCCCTGAAAGGGTTTTCCCCACATGAATCACTATGTTGTGGTATGCATGATATTTATGTTTATTTATGTTTAATTTTTTGTAATTGTTGTAAAGCTCTGTAAAGTTTTATATTATTCTCCTCTCAAGATTATTGTAGAAAATTTTTCTACTACCTTAGCTTCCTTACATGCATGCAAAGGTAGAGATACACTCTAGGAATATTTCTCCTCTTAGTAGATGAAGCATTTGAAGGTCTACTAGTGAACAAAGTGAATAGATTGAGGGACTCAATGAAGACTTGGATTATCCCTTACACTAGTAGCTACACCTATTATAGAGGAGACTTACAAAAAACATTTTGATATCATGTTTTAAGAGGTTGTGGATAAACCAGGAGAGCATGTGATGTTTGAATTCCCAATAACTAATCAAGAAAGGGTTGCTACTCTAAAAAATACACCTCATTCAGCATTGACCATTTTCTATGGACTAGTTAGGAAGGATCTAGAAAAATTTCTCTTTGAGTTCAATGTATTATGCCAGAGCTATGACTACACTACAAACACCCACCAAATTAAATTATTTCCATCCACATTGAAGGATGCGACTCTACATTGGTTCATGGGGTTGGGAAGGAATGTTGTTCCCAACTGGGAGACAATGAAGATAAAATTCTTGGAGAAATACCAAAACTACTGTAGAGGCACAAACAAAAAGAGGGATGACATCTTTAGGATGTTACAGAGAGAAGATGAGCCATTGGAAGATTATGATGAAAGATTTTAGTTTTGTCTCAAGAAATCTCATCAAAACAAACTCTCTCCTAAATCCTTAAAATTGGTATTTCTAAGGGAAGTCCATGAAGATTGTATGGATTCTCTAAATCTCATAGTAGGGGACATATCTCAGCTTCCCTACGATGATATTTGTAAAGTGTGCAAAAATTACTCTATATCATTCAACAAGAAGACTAGGGGTGATAGGACCTCTTCTCTCAACAAGACATCCACTAGAGTTTCAAGGGTAGAGCTTAGCAATATTCTATCCAATATGAAGGAGGACATATATAACCTCTTGGATACCCAATTGGATACCCTCTAATTAAGAATTAGGAAGAAGAAAAAGCAACCCTAACAAAATTTTCTCCACACTGCTGCCAGAAGATTAATTGCAAATGCAAAAAGTTGGCTAGCATATCTGAAGATAAATAAGGGAATCCAAAGTTTCACACTCTGGAGGATGAATAAGGCCAAGTGTTTTATATTGTTCAATGCAAGCCATGGCAACCAAGACAAGGTATTCCCCAAGATCCCCTGACTTGCAATATGTCATTTCCAGGTAGTAATTCAAATTTCTCAAATTAGAACCCTCAATATTGGAATAATATATAAAATCCACCATGACCAATAACCCAAGCCTCTAATTGGACTCAACAAAAAAAAGGAATATGGCCACCACAATATTACCAAGGTCCAAACTACACTCCCTATTGGCCACCCCAACAGAACCAATGGCCATCACAATGGTGTGGAGAATAATGGAAAAATAAAAATCCAAACTACACACAGCCACAACAACCAACCATAATTCCAAATCCAACCATGGTTGCACCATCACAACCAAGAGCACCTCAGTTGCAAGCACAACCAACACCTATCCCTAACAATAAGCCTATTTAGTAGGCTTATGCTAATGATACCATCCAGTACCCTACCTATGGGGTTGAGGTGAGTGATGTCCACCTCGAATAAGGTAAAATGTTAGCTGGGCCTTCATCTCCTCACATCATAGAGCTAACTAATAAGGAAATCCCAGCCAAGACTGTGGACAAACAACCCAAAGAACCTAAAAAAAATTTGGTTGAGCCAACCAATATAAGTCTAGAACCACCATTCCCTGAAATAATCAAAAGATCTGTTGAACCAACTGATGAATCAGAGATGTTTATATAAAGATACGAAATTAAAGAGTCTAATATATATCAAGATATAGAGTTGTTTAATGAAATCAGATATTAATACTATTTTAAATATAGTCCCTAAATATATGAACTCAGATGGTAGATAAAAACCAATCAAAATATCAGACTGATCGATGAACCATCAAACCAAAAATTCAATATCAACCACCCAGCTAAATTATAGGTCTATGAGAATTATAGAAGACTTGAGCATCACCTGAGAACACCAGTCCTCAGAAAAGAAACCAAAGAAAACCAGAGGCACCCCTGCACCCAGGAGACCTTGCTCCAGAAATTCAAGAAGGATCATCAAACACATAATCAAAACCAGTCCCATCAAATTGCACAAACTACATAGATTTAACCAAAACTATATCACCATGAGGATGATCAATACTCATTACAAACACTAATGACTATTGAACATAGTCTTATGTTGGAAATCCAAAATGAAGATAAAATACTTGTAAATATTGTGCAAAACACCTATGGCAAGGACCCATATCAATACAATTGTCTAACATTCTTGCATGACCCTTTGCAAAACATAATCCCTGCCAATGCATTTGAGTCTATCTCTCAAATTTTCCATATATTATCACCCCGTAATTGTAGTCCCAATATAACAAGCCTTGATATTCCCTCTATTAAAACATCAGCCCTGACGATCGAGATTACACTAGGTAGGACATTAAATGTAAATAGTCAATTGGCCACTGCACAACAATCTTCATTGTTGAACATGGTACAAGGACACACAACCACATTTGTAAGGGATTATTGTGACATGAAAGGAATAGATCCTAAATTATGCATGCATAGAATTTATATTAACGAAGGCAACCTCAAAGAAGAATGAACCCAGTTGCACATGATGTAGTTAAGATATAATTACAAAAGTTACTAGATGTAGGGTTAACTTATCCAATATTTGATAGTCAGTGGGTATCTGCATTAGCAATTGTGCCCAAAAAGGGAGGAAAATGGAGAGTATCTATTGATTACTAAGAATTAAATGCAACAACCAAAAGAGACCGCTTCCCCCTCCCATTCATTGATCAAGTGTTGGATTCATTAGTAGAAAATAGTATTTTTCCTTCTTGGATGGGTTCAATGGATATAACTAGATCAAAATAGCTCCTAAGGACCAAGACAAGACAACCTTTACTTTCCCTTGGGGTACATATGCCTATTTTGTCTTACTATTTGGGCTATGCAATGCCCCTGTCACATTTCAAAGGGAAATATTAAGTATATTCTTAGATTTTTCTCATGATTCTATGAAGGTTTACATAGATGACTTTACAACCTATTGGAATACTAATGAGGAATTCTTGGCTAATTTGGAGAAAGTACTACAAAGATGTCAAGATCACCACCTATCCTCAAGTCATGAAAAATGTTTCATGATGATGAATAAAAGAGTAGTCTTAGGAAACTTTGTGTCCAACAAGGGGATACAAGTAGACCCAAATAAGATTGAGGTAATATCCACACTACCTATTCCTAAAAAAAAGGATGTTAGGAGCTTTCTTGGTCATGTTGGGTACTATAGGAGATTTATATAAGACTTCAACAAAATTGCAACACCATTATTTTTCCTCCTATCTAAAGATGTGGAATTTGATTGGACACTTGCTTTCCAAAACACCTTTGAAGCCCTTAAAGCAACACTTACTAAGACTCCAGTCTTGAGAGGACAAAACTGGGCAATACCTTTTCATATTCACACTGATGCATCTAATTTTACAATTGGCATTGTTTTAGGAGAAAAAGAAGGAAATCTAGAATATGCCATCTATTATGTCAACAAGAACCTTCAAGGAACAAAGCTCAATTACACAATCATTGAAAAGGATATGTTGGAAATGGTTTATGCAATCAATAAATTCAAGCACTACATCATGGGTTAATCTATATTCATTCACACATACCATACAACAATCAAATACTTGATGAATAAACCAATGGTTGGAGACAAACTTGCAAGATAGTTATTGCTACTCTAAGAGTTTGATGTTACAATTGTGGATAAACCAGGAAAATATACTGTAGTAGCAGACTTTCTCTTAATTATACCAATAAAATTAGTAGAGGATATTGTGGACGATTCATTTCTTGATAAACACTTATTTTCTCTCTCTTTGCATATGCCTTGGTATGCAGACATAACTAATTATCTAGTTGTAGGGAAAACACCAACACATCTCTCACCAAGGGAAAAGAGACATCTAGTTGAGAGAATTTTTCCTTACTCGTTGGTAGTTGGATATCTATTTTACATAGGGCTTGATAATATAATGAGGAGGTGCATCAGGGAAGATGAATTTTATTACATCCTAAAGGCATGCCATGATGAACCTTGTGGAGGAAATTTATTAGCTAAGAGGACAACTCTCAAAATCTTGAACACTAGCTATTATTGGCCCACACTACACAAGGATGTAGTCAAGTACACGAGAAGGTGTGAGATGTCAAAGGATGGGATGGCCTAATAAAATAGATGAAATGCCACTTGACAAGTGGGGACTAGATTTTATTGCTCCTATATCTCCAACATCAAACAACAAAGAATATATATTGGTCTATACAAACTATCTTACAAAATGGGTGGAGATAAAAGCCTTATAATTTGCAAGGGATGGAAATGTTGCTAAGTTTCTCTATGAAGATATCTTTACAAGGTATGGTGTTCATATGGAGATAGTAACAAATCAAGGGCCTCAATTTACTTCCAATCTGATAAAAAAATTAGTGTGAGTATGAGATCAGACATAGGAAATCTACACCTTACCACCCCTATGCTAATGGTCAAGTGGAGGTTAACGACAAAGAAATAAAGAATATTCCTAAAAAATAATACAAATCCATAGAAAGGATTGGGTACCAAGGTTACCTGAAATAGTTTGGGCTTATAGGATAACTTGAAAAACAACAATAGGTTTCATACCATATGAATTGGTGTATGTCAAGAAGGCAGTCCTTCCAATTGAATTTGAATATAAAACTCTAAGAACAACAATACAATTGGGTATGGATATATCTGCATCATAGAAAGAGAGGTTGCATAATCTAATTTTTTTAGATAAGATACACATGGAAGCAATTCATCATACTGAGATCATAGAAAAATAGAGGATGTGATGGCATGATCAATTCATCAAGACTAAATAGTTCAATACATGCAACTAGTCTCTACTTTATGATTCTAGGTATAAAGATCATAAGGGAAAATTACAAAAAAGATGGCTCGGTCCATATGAAATTTAGAATGTTTTTTCCCAATGGAGCCATTTAGCTAACAACTATTGATGTAGTAATATTTTCACTCTTAGTCAATGGCCATCGATTGAATATTTACAAGAAGCCACTACAGAAGGATGATTTCCTATGCACTTTACAACACCAATCCAAGAAAGAATTACATGATCCATCCATAGCTACAAGCACTACATTAGAAGTCTCAATAGACGAACCACCTAGATTTCCTACTGATATTTTCCAAGTATAATTGTATAAAACAAATTATATGCACACACATGCACAAGTGACACTAGATAAATTTCATTTTTTGGATAAACAAAAAACCTTACGGGACTTGTAGCATCATGAATCGAGGCACATCATTCATAAGGGACCTATTTCTTCAACTACTTGTAGCACTTTCAAAGTTATCATTTCATATGTGCCCGTAACAACTGTTATTTACTTTCATCTCATGCAATTTATTCGTACCATTACACATAGCCATTACCACTTACTTTCATATCACTTGTACAAAGAAATAAATTCCACTCTTCCATCACATACTTTCCATAACCTTTCACTCACCACTCCCACTTCTTCGCCATGTGTTATGTTCATGCTCAATTACTTTTTCTTCCACGACCACCTACAGTACTTCTCCATCAACTCCTATCATTTCAAATCTTTCCCCATGCTATATGGCGACATTCAATCATCTTAACATGAGCTAAATTTCACTTGACAACATGATACCAAGTACTTCTTGCATTAAATACCTATAATTGACATTTAAGCTTGCTAATTTTATATAAATTTATAGTTCACACACACATTTGCGACTTCATGTTTCATAATTCCAATGCTTGATATTTATTATCCTTGACCCTTCTATACTTGATATTTAAGGAAAAATAGCATCCTTAAGTTGGGGGGAGAGGTAGCCAAAGGCCTTTATTGTTTTCAATTTCTTGTCTATCACTAAGAAAATGATATTTTTAGAGAAAAAGTATTAAGAGTTGAGTGCAGGATATTCAACAACAAAGTAACAAATTTGAGTAGAGGTCATTCAAAAAGTATTCAAGAATAGAGTACAATAGAAGAAAGCAGTATAATTAGTTGAATTATAATGGGAGGGGATATTGTGAGAAGAGAGCCTACAACTCACAACTTGTTGTTAGAAGATAGGCAATGCTTACCCATCTTCCAACATGTAGGTTGGTTGGACTATTTTCTCAGACTTACAGAGTATAATGAGCTCATGATCCAACAATTTTCCAATACTTTTCAAAATGATGAAGCTATTGTAAGAGGACTAAGGGTAGATTCCTCAAAAGCATCCATAACAAAGGTATTGGGATTACCAAGAATATGAGAATAATTCCTAGTTAGGACGGATGCAATTTTTGCCAAAAATGAATTCTCATTACCTGGAGAAATTTTGGATTCTTCACCAGAAGGTATGAGATGTGTTTATTTACCTTGTCTTTGGGCCTCAGTCGATTCATCTATTGTTAGATAATTGACATGTGATGGAAGGCGGTCATTGTTGTATACTGTATATTTTACGCTCCTCAACTATCTATGCCATCAAAGAATGGTGAATGTACCAATTTTTTGGATAATGTGCTAAAGAGAATGTCAGTAGAGTATAAAAATAAAAGGAATCAATTAGATCTTTCCCATTTGTGTTTGGTCACTTTACTGATTAAAAGAAGCCTCAAAATTCAATTCCCCAATATATCTTGGAAAGATATTCTAGCCAACAACAATGTTAAAAACATTATTCCAAGATGAAATGTAGAAGAAAGGGGTGAAGAACTATAAACAAAAGAACCTCTTACAACTGCAATAGAGGGAGATATACTCTTTGGTTCCCCTAGTGCAACACCTACCCACAACATCAAGGAACCTGAAGATCAGAGCGGGAAGCTCAACCTACAGCTTATGTTGAGTAGCCTGTAGCAGAAGAGGATACAAAAACCCTTGCTTTTGCAAACAGGCCTTCTAAGCCAAATAAAAGAAAATGTATGGCCTCTAATTTTAAATTTGTGAATAAACAAAAATGACCTACACAATAAAAAAGGTGGTCACATCGCCTAAGAAGAAAAGGGCCTATAAAGGGAAGGCTAAAAAAGCCACAAGAAAATATTGTTGTGATAGAAATTGACATAGATTTTGATGAAGATATTCCTGATGGTGACAAGAAAACTAATTTTGCAGCCTTTGTACATAAGAAACACTTTTGATTTAGAATTAGAAGACATTTTTATGGCTAAAAAGAAAAACAAACCTTCAAGAAGACCTATTTCAAAAGAAGGGAATGTATAAGTAGAGGAGGTGGAAGAAGATTTTTTTTGGAAAAGGAAGAAGAATTTCTTTTGGAAGGAAGAAATAAAAGTAAGGATTTACAAGATTCCTTGTAGAGGAAAAAATATTTAGAAGAACAACTTAAAGTATACCAACAGAGGGACAGTGATAGGGATGTAAGAATTAAAGAATTGTAAGAAAAATTGCAAAAATTTGCACAAGGGTCAGGGTTAGAAGTATTGGCACAACTTGCTAAAGTTGAAATGAGAAAAAGTACTTAGAACCCTGAGAACCCAACTGAATATCCAAGAACACCCACTATGGTAACACTCGACGTTGAATTATGAAACAAAACAATAGAATTTTCTCAAAAACAAGGAGACTGCGAAAAAGAGAAAGCAAAATTACTGTCCACACATGCCAGAGTGATTTAGAAGTAAGAAAAAAAGATCAAGAATTTGAAAGCACTTGAAGATATATGAATTAATAGATAAAATAGTTCATTTAATGAGGTGTAGACCTCTTGCTAAGGTGTACACTTTGCAAAAAAAAAATCTTTGTTTTCAATTTAACCAAATAATTAGTGACTTCTCCACTATTATGATTTCACCAACATTAGTTTTCAGAAATTTTCAAATAGTCTATGCTAGAAATGTAAGACCACTTGTGTGAGTTTTATTTACACAACCTGATTCTTACATATAACACTACATGGAACCCACTCATATTTGTGAGCGATGTTTAGCTTAGGGATTTAGCTTCCTATATTATGAATGAACATAAGAGGGGTTAGCTAATGCAAGAATACCAAGAAAAAGAGAAATCATTCCCTCTTCAATTGAGGGAAGAAGCAATAGATCCAAATGCAATGGTGGACCAAAGGATAGACCTCATAGAAAAGGAGGGGGTAGTAGAAAAAATAATGGAATATAGAGAATTTAGGACTATAAAAGATTCAAGAAACTAGCAGTAGTGAAAATCAAGCAGACATTCAACTTTTCCTAGAGAAAATGGAGAGAAATTACCCCTAAGCTTAAAAATAAGGAACATCATTCTATTTTCAATTATGTGGCAATAGTAGGAAGATCACACAAGTACATTACAACTACCTTGAAAAATGGAATTTCTTGGCTTCCTCTTGCCTTTCATCCTCCTCTCCTCTTGTTCCCTATACCACACTGGACAAGGAGGAAGCAAGAGGAAGGTGCAATAGAGAATAGAAGATGGGCAAAGATCTCAGACCAACATGGTTTCTACTTGAAGCAAGGAGGGGGAGTGACCAGAGCTATGGATTATAGAGAGACTACAATGCAATATAACCTTCAACCTTAAGCTTGCATGAGAACAAGAATGAGATTTAGTTGGGGGGGATGATGGGATTTAGAATTGGCTAGTTTCCTATGCTATTTCATATTTTTTTGTCATTACTTTATGCTAATCTTTAAGACATTACCAAGACCTTTCATACCTTTCATATACTTTTAAGTATTTTTAAGCATTTGGAATGGAAACATGTTATGTTAATATGTGTGTGTATGATTTATGAATGAAAATGTAGTTTAGTATGATTTTATATTCAATTTATGGTTGTTAATAATAAGAATGCCTTAGAAAATAAGACTAACATTTGCAACAAGATATTTGTCAACCCACAACAATGGGCTTCTCAACTTGTGGCATAAGGATTGTAGTTCATTGTAAAGAAGAAGTCAACCGAATGTAGTGTGACCACTCTCAAAGGAATAAAACGGTGATCATTTACTGATTAGATCGTGAGTCACCTAATATTACTCTTATTTTCCAATAATACAACCAAGAGAAGTCTATTCTCAACAAGATTGAATTATGACAGAGTTGTTCTACTCAGTGCATTTTCTATTATGAACAGTTAATTTGTTGGGCATATAATTATTGTTTGATTTTTATACTTCTATTTCAATAGTCATTACTTTCTATTTTGAAAACTTAGTCCTCTTCCTATTCTTGAGGAAGAGTTGACATATGTTCTTTAGTTTGTGTTAGAAATTTGAAATAGATTGAATAACCCAAGAAACTTTTAAAGAGAAAATCAAAGCTACATAAACTGGAAAAACATAAGAATGCAAACCAAGACTCCAAGATATTATGCAATTTTAGTGTGACAATATTGCATTAAGAGCTTAAAAGCTGAAAAGATGCAAAGCAAGATGCTTGAATGGATGCAAGAGTATGCAAATACAAGCTAGGTAGTGAGTTTATATAGAACTTAGGAGAGGAGGTAGGTGGAAAATCCAACCAATAGGAATCAACCACAAAAAATGGAGGTGAACCACCAAAAGTGGAGGATTCCATCAAAAGTGGAAAGTGGTTTCACCCTTAAAGGAAGGGAAAACTACATCACTTATCTCCTAGTTATTAAAAACTAAACTCACTTTATTATCCTAAGAAAGCTTAATCAAGTGTAGGAAAAACCTAGGACTAAAGGAAAATAAATTAACCCACTAGGAAAATAAAAACCTACACCAACACCCCCCCTTAAGCATAGCTTAGGAGAATGTAAAAGATGATGGGTCCCAAAAAATGAAGCCATGTTAGGTACCCATGTACATATAAAATTCCTTCCTAAAAAGGAAGAAACCACATCCCACAAAATGGAAGTAACACCCCCCATAATAGAGAGAGAAATGAAGTGGAAGGACAAAGAATCCCCCCAAAGAGATCCAATGGTAAATGCTTGAAATTGTATGTAGAAGATGGTCCATGATCGTCGAACAACACTCCTCCCCTTAGGAAGAAATAAAACCAAATGTGTATGTGAGCTATCTCCCCACTCCTGAAAGGAGTGTGTAGGAAGAAAACTCAAGTTGTATGGAGTCACTGAACTTGGATCAAGTGTCCTTGTTTCGATGTTGAAAGCTACCACAATCAAATCAAGCATTCTATGCCACACTGCTGAAAATGAAAATTCAAAATCTTCTAGAGATTGATGTAGAACACCATCCAAAGACTCTATAACAACCCCGATGTTCTACTCAGTAAAATTTTCAATATTTCACCTCAAGTGAATAAACCATGATGTCATATCATAGCAATAAAAAAAATTCTTTCCATAATGTAAATTACATGCACATCTGAAATAAAACTATTTCCAAACTTCCATTGCATTCCATTGTAATTTTACAAATTTTTCCATTACATAGATGTCATATTGAATGAACTCAAATATATCATTCATGATTACATCCTTCCATATGAATGGGTACATGATACAAACATAGCTCCTCTAAGCTTCCTAGTAATAGAAATAGATGGTCCAGGATCTTCCTTTCAAAACCTTGGTCTTTTGTTGCCTGCTGAGGAGGAGAAGCATCACTCAAGAACTTTTTCACCAACCATGGACTCATATGCGGTCCCTCGCACATCTATCATGAAGAGACTAGTTGAGTAACCCTATACGAGAACCACACCGAGCTTAGTGTTGTGCCCTACATGACTAGAACTTGTAACCCTACAATCTGCAACTAGCATGCACTACATGGACATGGTGAACTGACAGTGGAGTCAAAGGAAATCACACTACTTTGGCCAAAGTGTTCTCACTCAATACTTCGAGTGATGGTCATTTATTCACTTACATTTCTTAAGCTTTTTTTGACTTAAGACCACTATAATCTATGCATAGGTAATCCCTCGCATGGGTAGTCTTTAACCCCATCATGCATACTTTAGGGTATTTCTACTCACAAAGTATATGTACAAGTTCCCTCCCTTCAATGGACAAACAATCCCAAGAGTAACCCACTAGCTATCTATTATAATCAAATAACTTAGCTATGAGTAACCCTTAAGCTACCCTTGTTAAATCATATCTAGTACATTAATACCTATGAAAAACAATTCCTCCTATTATGGAGTAATTACAAGCACGTCACAAAACAGTATAACAACTTCTATTTTCCTTTCAAAGAAAATTCTATTTTTCCCTAATGCAAGTAATCTCAAAAGACTAAATAATCCATTCAAGAATCAATCTTTTATAATCTAAGATAATTAAAGGAAGAATTATCCCCATGCCTGTAACTCGCTTATCCAATTAGCTGAATGATGTACAACTTCCCAATTTCAACCACTAGCTTTACTTTGACTTCACAAGCAATGCCTCTATAAAGCCTTCCCTCAAGTTGATAATATACTTCACTCTAAATACTCTAATCTCTCTCATAATATTTGGAATAAACTTGCAAAATAAGGAAAATTGGAACTGTGGAATATAATGCAATAGAATGCATATAAAATGCAGAGCAAAATTGTATGGAATGCGTCTCAAAAGAGAGAGATTGCTTCTCTATTTATACAGCAGCAAGGAGACTCCCTAGCCTATAGAAAAGGCATGTAAATTGACAGTAGCATCCATGCAAATCAACTTACTCAACTCAGCTAAAAGGTGGCGTATAAGCAAAGAGTACACTCAACATAAAATGCCACAAATCAACCTCTTTAGTTGACTATAATATATGACTATTTCAAACAACACATGATCAAAAGGTGACATTCGAATTGCTCTCAAAATGAACTACAACAATCAAAACTTCTTAATATGGTGCCAAGCAAGCAGCCATTCACCCTTTAATTTTGGCATGACCCTTCTCTTTGAATTAGCCTATTCTCAAAATACAACACTTGTATACAGTCGACTAAGTCTATGATGAGTCGCTTTGTCTCATAAACTAGCTTTGACTAATTCATCAACTTGTAACTTATGCTATCATCATGCATTTACATTTACTTTGTTGTTGGTATTAATCCATCGCCATATGATAAGGCGTCCCAAGTAATTGTTGTTTACTAAGTCAAATGTACTCTATCTCAAAGCATCGACTAAGTCAATCTCTCCAAATCGACTTATTTGTTGCACTATATTTTGTACATAGTTTGACCTTATTTCATTGCCAATATACATTATATATTCAGCCTCTACAATGCTTGTATATGTTGCATATAAATCGACTTATTCTTATGTAATAAATTGGCCTCTATGCATTACATATGTTAATCAATCTCCAAGAATTTATCCAAAGACCTCTATGCATACACCAAGCTTTATAAGTTGCGCTTAAATCCTTGTTTGGTGTGCTATCTTAGTGACTTAAACTATATATGCTTTCATATATATATATATATATATATATATATATATAGCACCCTTCACTAAAGGTAAAGTATGCATTTAAAATAATAATCAATGCTATTTATAATAGCAACATATAATATATATACGCACAACAACAATAATAATAATGCAAAAATGTATATATATATATATATATATATACGTGCATTATTATTTATGGATATATAGACCATCGCTTTGATAGTCAAACACACACACAGACATATTCTTTTCAAGCATGAATGCTCTTGTGTGTGTGTATATATATATATATGCACACTCTTATAACGTCATATCTATATACATATATGCATAATCATGCATATGTTGACCTACTCGTATGGACATCCCATTATATCTAACATACGCGTACATCGACATGTGCATATATATGCATATAGACATATATCTCAAACACTCACTCAACCATACAATCAAGCATAGTACATAAGGAAGAAAAGTTCTTATGCCAAGATTTCAAGAGAAAAGAACATGGGGAAATAGAAAGGAAGGTGAGATTTCTATAAACTTGTTTAAGTTTGGGACTAGATAAGATTCATCCCTGGAGTTAGAAACTCCTAAACCAACAACTTATTATGATATTACCTTGGATTGTGGAAGATTATGCAATTAGGATATGTAGGAAGGTTATGAAGGAAAACCAAAAGGTATCTTCACCCTACAAAATAGTTATATGACTCTAAGGGGATGGGAAGAAATGAGATAACTCCCTTATTAGTCACTACCTATAGTTGCAAAGAGTCAAGGATTTTTGGATTTAGTAAGAATACTACGAATCTATGAGTATGCATTGTTGGCATAAATTAGATCGAAGTATAAAGTCAATGAAGGAGTATCCAAGAGATTGGAGAACCCTTCAAAAAAGTCTAATTTTTTAGCAAGGCTACGATCTTGCAAGAAAGGAGATAGTACCTTGGAATAAAGGAAAAGAAAAAAATGGTCAAAGAAGAGTAATCAATAAAGTGGGCATGGTTCCACCAACCAAAGTCGATGAGATCAATTTGGAGTTTTTATTAAGATGAGGAAAAAAAACCAAACAACCTTGCTAACTCTAAAGGTTATGAGAGAATTAGTTACCAAGAACAAGGTCACTGGGAAAGGTGAATATGAGAAAGAAACTTGAAATGGTAAATCGGGTTGGCCTAACAAAGGTTTGGATAGTACATAGATTGGTTGGAGTATAAGTTGAATTCATCAACATGTCAACAAAAACCAACATATGTTTAGAGGTTCCAAAAGGAAATGGGATACAGTGTGACACTATGTGTCAAAACTATAGAAGTTGTAAGGAAACAATGCTTTAAGTTGAAAGGTACATCAACAAAGGAAGCTTTGTGAGTATGAATATTCCTCCACAAAAAGGATATTGGAAATAGAATTAGAATATTAGAGAGCCTCTTAGCTTGTAAAGTTGCTAGTTTTTCAATATATATCTTTACCGATAATCCAAAATGTTGAATCTATGAGAATAGAGATCGGTGATGAATCTAACTTTGGAAACAAGTATATTCAAGGCATGTCATGAAGGAAAAAAATAAAAAATAAAAAATCCTACAACTAGGATTGTTAAATCATTTTGAGAAAGCAAATGTTTGCTAGGAATTCAACTTTTAGTTGATCGAATATTGTGGAAACACAAAGGGGGGAAGGAAAAGAGTGGATCGACTCACATTGAGTACCCCATCCAACAAAAATCGTGAATATATTTTCAGGTTTGGAAGAACTTTTGACTTTTTCATAAGTCATGATGTCAATTAAGTCATGTATTTCATGACCTCAAGGACAAAGGTACTGGTATTTTTGGAGAAAAATAGTGGAAAGGTCAAGCATTGTGACCTATTATCACACCATACCTTGTATATATATTTCATTGTAAAATGAATTGCTATTATCATTGATTCCTTAAGGAAAGGATAGACATATTACTTGATCATGAAAGGGAAGATCATTGTCTATAGGATAGGCAAGGGAAGATCTAGGTTACTTATTATTTATAAGGAAATGTCCCTATACTCCTATATACCCTATATGGGGATTTGGATAAAGATGTTATTTCTATACATAGGTAGTAATACTACATGTATATTGTGAAATGTATCCATGTCGTGAAGGGACTCAAAACTGTAACTTATTATGCTAAGAGAACCTTGGCAATGATAGGGTTAGCATTACAAAATTAAAGGTATGAAAAGTATTATGTGATGTTATGTGAACCACATCAAATATCTTTACTAGAATGATCACTTGATCATACTTTATACTTGAATGAAACCCTAGGTTTAGGTTAACCTATTTGGGATGAGAAGTTCATTTGATTAAAGAGTGAAACCTTAGGTTAATATTTACCTACTAGGTTTGGGAAATATACTTAACTGCTCATAGATACCTATAGGTTGGGAACAACTTACTTGGTTGGGTTGTACATTTGGTCTTGATTGGAACATATAGGGGTTAGAGTAACCTATATAATCAGACTAGTCATTGGTTAATGACTTTATCCTAAGATTAGGGTATACTATGGTTGAGACTCACCTATGTGATTAAGTGAATCACTTGATCTAATGAGAAGTGTTTGTGCTTGGTTATTAGGTATGTAATTAAATTTGATATCTTTTAGAAACCAACATGATTTAATGATGATTATTACTCGAAATTGGAATTGATATTCATTAGGAAAGATAGATTGAGTTGGAAATTGGATTACAATTTTAGAAATGATTTAAGGACAAAAGAAATCCACAGTATGGATGTTCTAAGATAAATGAGATTTATCTCTGCAAAACTCCTAACCATTATTACTCGGGAAATAAAATGCGGAATGAGACCACAAAATATGTTTTCATTTACTCAAAGAATATACTATTATGGGATGTAAAAGAGCCTATGTACCCAAAATTTTGGAAGATTAAGGAATAAAATAAGAAAAATTGATGTCATAGTTGGGACATTAGAATGACAAAGTTAATTGTTAGATGAGGAGCCACTATAATGTCAAAAATAAGGAGTAAGATGTTGCACGAAATGTGGCAAGATAATGTCTAGTATGCCAAGAAATGAAGACATGATGTCATAATTGGTAGGACATGTGTACTCTCTTGAGATTCCAAAGGGGGAGTGGTAGAACACAAGATAGTTTAATCTATCTATGTTAGCAGAACTGACATAACATTATGGTGGACAAACTCACCAAGGTAACCAATGTTGGTTGGAAAAACTAATTTATTGGGTTTCGATCCTAAATAATATATTGTGTGAGGTAGTTGCTTAGTATTCCTGAGAAGGTTTTCTTAGTTGTGAATGAGAAAATAATGATAAGGTTGTGTGAACCCTAATCATACTACGAGAAATTCAATTGAATGAATGCACAATATATTATTGTAGCCGAACATGCAAAAGTTTGATACAAAGCTTAAAGTATAAAGCAGTATTGATGTGTTCAAAATTGACAGATGTCCAAGAGAAATGTTGTGCTCAAGATGGACAAGTGGTCAAGAGCATTGCTTTTTGGTTAAAGAAAATAGATAATTAGGTGATGAACGGTCTCGGCTTCTGAGTTGTCCAAGGTGTAAATACCAAAGGGAAGGATGGGACCCACAGTGTAGTGTACAATACACTGACAATCCTTTTCTATTTGGATTATACTAAGGATAAATTCATGGACCAATGAGAATGTGCTTTCCAGACACTATAGTATAGGTTTCATGTGGTATATAGATATTGTTGTACTTGAGAGGTACATATGAAGTATTGTGAATACAACACATAAGCTCTTTGGGAGAGAAAGTATGCATGGAACACACAAGTTTCCCATCAAAAGTGGAAAGTGGTTCCACCCTTTAAGGAATGGGACACCACATCACTTATCTCCTAGTTATTAAATAATAAACTCACTTTATTATCCTAAGCAAGCTTAAACAAGTGTAGAAAAAACATCAGACTAAGGGAAAATAAATTAATCCACTAGAAAAATAAAAACCTACACCAACAGTTTGTTTATAGTTCATGAATAATTGGACTCCCTCGCGGACCCTATATAGTGGGACCCTATTATGCCTTGCATAACCACCCCACTTTGCTTTGGAACAAAATGGGTCCCCTTTCTCTTTTGGTTTCTTTACCTCTATTATTTGCTTTGCTTTCGGGTTTTCTTCTATTTCTCCGTGTTTTATCTTTTATTCTACCTGATCTAATTTTGGTTCTACCTCGGTCAGAATTCGGGTTTTCTCCTGAATTCAGGATTTTCCACCCAATCCGAATTTTCCCAGATCCCCCTCGAACTCCAGCTGGGAGTTGTTCTTCACAGATTTCCTCCTGGTCCAGATTTTCGCGGTTTTCTATCTCCTCCGGATTTTCCTGAAATCCGTTGATCCCTATTTGTTCCGGGTTTGCCAGAATGTCTTCTCCTTCATAGAAATCTGTCTGGCGTGGATTTCCCAAGAATCTGGTGAAATGTTAAGAAGTATGGAGTAGCATGAAGTTAATAAATAATGATGCATTTTATGTTTCCTTCATGCTATTTTGAAGATCTCGCATGTTGTTCCTCGTTTGATAATGATCAGGTTAAGCTTCTAGTGGGTGTTTTCATGTTTATTCCGTTGGAATCCACCTGACTCAGAATTCTCTGAAATTCCTCCCTGGCTTGGATTCCGTAGGTCGACCTAAAACCCGAACCTGTTGGTAGGATCATTTTGTTTTTGAATTTAACTGCACCTTACTAGGATGGGATTCATTTCAATGATGTTTTTGATTAATTGACTACTGTTGGTATGATCTTTACTATGGTTTTCTTTGTTGAATGCAGGATTAAACATTATACATGATGACATTTTCCAAGAGAGTTCAGCTCAAACGCATTCTTCAGTCCAGTTGGTCCTAAAAATCTGCTGCAACAAAGGTCGGAAAGATTTTCCTAACCTCGTGCTGACTGGTGGCTCGACTTTGACTATTCAAAATCCCAAGGAATCAAAATACTCCCCATTGTGCATTTCATCGACATAGGGTTATCACGGTTTCACTGACTCATGGTTCAATTGGTTCAAATCTGTGTTTATGTTGCCTATCGGCAAGACCCCAGAGATATCACAGCGATCAAGAATCATATGTAGGATTTTTTGGCAAGACAAGGGTCATCATCTTGGCGACATGGATTTCCTATCGACATGAGCGGTTTCCTTTTGAGAGAAGTCTCGACGAGATCTTCGGGTCTCACCGACGGGTGGCAAAAGGCATACACTATCGGCACAATGTTCTCTCTTCATCGAGATGTCTCGGTGAATTCCTAAAGTCTCATCGACTACCACCACAAACGGACACTTCGGCGAGAGTCATCTTCATCGGCGTATGGTCTTGGCGAAGTCTCCATGTCTCATCGACTACTATCAAGAGGATTCCTATATCGGCATAAGATGTTATCCCCGCCAAGATGTTTTGGCAAGTTCACGAAGTCTCACCGACTAAGCAAAGGGAGTTGCTAGGAGTCTCGCCAATGGGGAGGGTCTGTGTATCGGCAAAGCAGGATGGCTTGCCAGGAGGTCTTAGTGATATAGAGGAGTCTTGCTGACGACAAGCCACGCTCGGTAAGAGAATGGGAGCTCGAGATAAGGTCTCCCCGACCTAGCAAGGTCTCACCTACACAAGGAAGCTGATCCAAAGATTTGGTCTTCGCCGAAACGTCTCGCCGACTTACCAGTGTCACATAGAAAGAATAAAGTCAGCCCATCGTAGGATAAGGAGAATGTTGGGGAGACTCCAAAAGAAAATGAGGACTTTGCCATGTGATCTTGTTTATATGCTAAATTCTTGCTGATAGTGGTAGGTTCACAAATGAAAAATAGATATCAGTATAACCATGGGGGATCACCATGACCTTGGGCCAATTCAAGGGTCTTTCCAAAAGGAAAATAATCTGGAGCTAGAGCGGGGCATACCATCACTGTGATGTCCTCCCAACAAGGTGAGGTCTCGGCAATAGGAAAGTGAACTCAATGTGACTTCTGAAGTCCATCGAGATGTCTCACCGATTGACCTAGGCTATGCCGATGACTATTGTAAAACAAAAATTGCATCGGAGAGACACCAGGGGTGTCTCACCGACATGCGATGCTCGACAAACCGCTTTTGACCGTCGAAGAATTCTACGTGGCCTATGATTGACCAATCAAAGAGAGCTAAGGTTGAGCCATTGCCCGATTGATTGCCCCTGTGGAAAGAATAACGAAGTGTGACCAGATGGACTCTTTCTAAGAATAGTTGGTGATGAATCTGTTTGGGCAGTGGTGTTCAGATCTGCAGGGAGGCCTGATGGTGCTTCCAGAAGGTGGCCAACAAGCACAGGAGTCCCAGAACAAAAAGGAAGTTGAGTGACAGAAGAAACCATGACTTAGAGGGACAGCTGTGGTGACCACTGATTGAGGCAATTTGGTATTAATGAGGATATTTTGAGTATTCAGGGTGGACTGCAAGAGAGTTCAAAGATGGACACGCGGATGCTAGAGTTAATGCTATAGTTGTCAAAAGATCTAAAAGGGCTTACCCTGCGGGTAGAAATCCTTCATCAACATGGACAACGAGGATTCACATTGAATGCACAACCGATTTTCTTCAAAAGATCTGAGAGCTGACTCTCCTACAGGATGCAGATATTTTGTAAACCCTAGTGCAAGGGATAGTGCATCCTTTCTTGTATGTTCTGTATATAAGGAATTCTTGCCTCTTTGTAAAGGTTGGAACTTCTAGAGTTAGAAATTGAGAGTTAGAACTTCTACTGGTAGAATTTTTAGGGTGAGCACTTCTAGATTAGAACTTCTAGGTTTAGAGAACTGTTTGGAGCTAGAACTGTTAGGAGTTAGTAAGTTAACAGAAGGAGATAGAGTTGCATCTTGATTCTCAATAATGAGAGCTTCTCTTGTCTTCTTGGTCAGCAATTAGATTTCAGTGTAGACTGTAATGTATTTTCTGAATTCTCTTAGTGTAGTTGGAAACAATCTGGAGCCTAAGATTCTCTGTACACTGGTGATTGTGCCAGCTTTGTAAATATTGTTTATCTATTTTAATAACAGTAGAAACAATCAGAGTTTAATCTACTTCGTGTTGTGTTCTTGAATGATATTTGTCTTAATTGATCATTGATTTGTGAAACCTCCAAGGAATGAAAGGTTATTTGTGTTTTGTTTAATGGTAGCTAAAAGGTCTATTATTCGAATTAGCACTGTGAATGAAAGAGGTTGTGTGTCAATCACAAGCTTATCTTGTTTTGTAGTTTTAGTTTATAATTCCTTGAAGTTAACAAGTCTGGTTAAGATTGGATGAACTGATGTTCTTTCTTGTTTCAAAACCCTGATCTATCTTTTGTTGTTTCTTTAAAACCCTTGGTAAAGTAGGTTTTATTTTCATGCTTGATCTAAGAACAGTCCAGAAGCTCAACACCAGTAGGCCCCTTGAATATTACTATTGCATTGGCCACTGAGCAACATCAACACAATTGAGACCCAACTACCAAGACCTTGGGAGCTAAGGCATCCATGTGTTGCCTTTCTCTTTCAGGAGAAGCAGGATAGCAATATTTTGCTTGCATTGTTGTGGTTCCAAAATCGCCATCAACAGGAACTGGCGCTAGAAGGAGGGCCATAGAAGGGAAAGCTAGATAAAACTAGGTCATCTTCCGCAGAAAGGCCCCATAGAGTTCTTCGATCAACTGGGAATCCATTATCTTTCATAGAACTCAAGACCCCGACAAGACACAAGAATCATAAGGCTAGGGCAACCATTATTCCACCCTTATCAACTCCACTCACTCCACTAGGATTTTCACCAATACCCCAATGGATACCCATTAATCCACTCGCCAATTCATCTCAATTGTCATCATAGTTGATTCAACCCATACAACAGCTGGCTCAACCACCACTACCACCACCAATGGCATTCTTTCAAAATAATCCCTCTCCATCGGGGACCATCCCTAGAGGTTTTCACGATATGCCCAAAAACCTTGAGAAATTCTGCCCTAAGTATATTCATGGTGATTCAAGGAGCGCTGAAGAGCATATACAAGCTTTCAAGGATGCTTGTACTAGAGCTCAGATAGCCCACCATGATGTGGTCTATAGGTTATTTCCTTACTCTTTAGGGGACATGGCATACAATTGGTACCTTAATCTTCCTCAAGGTTCCATTCTAACCTTGACACATTTGGAAAATGCCTTCATTAACCAGTTCAAGGTTTATGTGGACCCAACTCTTTTATATCATCAGTTCGCAACCATAAGGAACCAGTGAATCTTTGCCTTTATTCAATACTAGGTTCCAACGAATGTATAGGAGATTACAAGATCCCTATCTAGTTACTGAGAACAGTGCTATCTAGGAATATTTTAGGGTTATAGACCCTCTACTAGGATTGTTCTTGCAAAGGACATATCCAGTAGCTGATATTGATTCTTTATCCAAAGTCTATCATTTAGCTATTAAGCTACAACAGCAGGTCAGTTCTCAACAAGGAAGTCTGGGAGGAGGTTTCCCTTCAATGGGACATCAGATGCATAGCTTGACTCCTCTATTCAACATTGTCCCAGGGATGTCTCCTTCCCACTATGGACCTATGTCTGAACTGCAAACCCAACCACTTGTCTCATTCTTTGCTACTGGAACTTCTGATCTCTTTCAACAACCACAGGTTCCTCAAAGTTCCCATGGTTATCTTAACCAAATTGGAACACCAAGTCATGTTGATCAGCCACCTGTTGTTAAGAGCGTGGAAAGTGAAAAGATAGTCCAACTTACAAATGAGGTAGAAACCCTGAAGAAAACACTATCTCAAGTTACCAATGATATGGCTCAACTTTGGTTGAACCCTTCCCAAAACCAGGAGAATTACCCTAACCAAAATAGCAACCAGGGTACCTATCAGAATAACAATAACTACAACCAAAGAGGTTACCAAAACCAAAATAGAGGGTACAATCAGAGGCCAAATAACAATAGGCAATGGAATACAAGGCTTAATAACAGTGGAGTTTCTCACAACTATCAAGAAAATGAGGAGAGAGCACATACTGCAAACATGGATGACCTGAATTTCATGACTAACTAGTGTAGGCTGCATGATACAATGACCCATTCTAAGGTAAACTACCCTCAGATGGAGAAAGTTGTCAAGATGGCACACAAAGATGCCCACACATTCCAGGGGAATTCACACAAAGGAGGTGACTCGGTGGATACTGCAATGACTTATGAGCTCTTCGAGGAGGAGCCCTCATTCCCAAGGCAAGAAGAGAATGAACCAGAGGAGGATTCATATGATGCCCAAGCTTTTCAGATAAAGGGAGGACACTTCTTGAGAAATCAAAGTAAGGGGCCATTCACTACATCAGCACCTCCTAATCACATGGTGTCTCCAAATCAAGGTGCTAATCCTCCTCCACCACAAGGCCTGTCTGATCTCCATAACAGGGGTAATTCCTCTGTTGTTTTCAAAAGTAATTTAGGCTATAATACAGAATTTGACATTGTTTCTAAGATGCAGAAGCAGCGAACTTCTTTGTCATATTTTGACATTCTAAAGTGGTGCCCTGCCCAAAGGGAAATAGTGTTAAAAGCCTTGGAGCAAGCTGAAAAGTCAAAAGGAAAGAGCAAGGTGGTACCAGCTAGGGACGTGAATGCAACCTTATACAAAACCAAGGTAGGTACTCCACCTTTCCTTTTAAGTTTAAGAATTTTTGGCAAGAACCTACATAACTGCTTATTGGACTCGGGGGCTTCGTAAAATGTCATGTCATTTTCCATATGCAAGAAGTTAGGATTAAACCCCATTCAAACTAATAAGAAGGTCATTCAACTTGACAAAATAGAGGTAAATGTGGTAGGGGAATTAAGAAACATACACGTTCAAGTAGGATCAGATCCTAGGATCCTAACAAATATTGACATTCAAGTAGCAGATATTCCTGAGACCTATGGTATGCTATTGAGCCAAGATCTGATGAAAAGTATAGGGGGATACCTCTCCCTGGACTTTTCACACATGTGGCTACCCTGGAAGGGAATTCCTACTCAGATTAGAATTGAATGCGAGCCATGCCTCAAGCATATCATCACTGAGTATGATTGTCCCAATGAGGTGGCTTACTTTGAGACTGAGATGGGGGTTTACAAAAGAGAAGAAATTCTAACCTTCTCGGTTCTCCATGCTAAGGACATGTCAAAACAAAAACCCCTTGACCCCACCATTGATGAAAATCAGCAGGCATTGGTCAGAAAACTACAACAAGATCAACTGGTCTTAGGGGTAGATATAGATCTGCAAAGCCTCCTACTTCCTAATTGGTGCAGGGTACATTATCAAAACCATTTTGAATTAACGTGCCAACCCTACATTGACATTTTAAAATATGTTGCCCAAGCTGAGGAAGCTAGCTCAAGTTGCCCTGACACCATTGTAGACTGCTTCTTATTTGAGGCCAAGGAAGTGACCATGTTAACCAGGGACACAATGCTTTCAAAAGAAATCCCTGCTTTGATCAAACCTACTCTAGACACATGTCCAAATCAGTACACTGATGAGGAGCAACCCCAAGATTTGGTTGACACCCCTATGCTTACAAATGAAATAAAACCCAAGGAACCAACCAAAGGGACAAGTGATGGCCAGGAAAATAACCATAGGTTACATAATGCAACTAAGCAAGAATTGGAGGAAGTACCTAGAGAACCTTTAGACAATCCTTTTCCTATGTCTGGTCCAAGAGATCAACAAGTACCACCTTTGGTTAATCCTATTCAAATATCCATGAAAACTTCAAAAGGATTAACCCCTGCTCGGGATCTGTTGTGGACCCTTACCTTTGATGGATCCAAATCCAAGACCGGTTGTGGTGTTGGAATTGTACTAACCAGCCCAAAAGGGAAAGTTTTATTTGCTTCTTACAGGTTGCAATTCGGGTGCACTAATAATGTAGCTAAATAAGAAGCCCTAGCTCGAGGACTGATGTTCGCACACAAGAAGGTCACTGCCTTGATGGTCAAGGGAGATTCAGAAATTGTGATCAAGCAAGTGCGTAGCCAGTATACATATCACAATGAAAGGCTGGCAGCATACAGAAGCAAGGTATGAAACCTGATTGAAGACTTTGATGCCTTTGGGATTAGTTTAATCCCTAGAGAGGAAAATCAGGTAGTTGATTCACTGGCAGTTGCTACAAGCACCTTGGAGCCTATGCAAGGCTCCAAATTCAAAAGATTCTTAGTGGAACTAATGCCCACCCCAGCTATTCCTGACAATATCAAGAATTTCTAGGTCTTTGATGATGATCAACATATTCTGGCCTTCTTAGCAAACTCATATGTCTTTGAGGGGCAAATTATTGATGAGTCCAATAGAGACCAAGGGGATTGGATCCCTGAGGAATGTGATGCAGAAGGGGTCCTTAATTTAAAGAGCAATAGTATTCCCGAGGGAATGGTGGCCTTGGAGAGAATTTTTGACTCAGATCCAAGGGCTCAAGATAAAATATTAGCTGAAGAAAAGGGAGGCGAATATGAAATTGTTAACTTGGTTGATTCTGGCCCTGAAAGGAACATCTACATAGGGAAAGCTTGCCCTGAAGCAATTAGATAAGACATATTGAGGGCACTTAAAAAGGATATTGTTGTGATTGCTTGGGGGTATGAAGACCTCCACACATTTGATGCTTCGGTTATGACTCACACTATTCCCTTGAAGCCTAAGGTTAAACCCTTCTGACAAAAGCAACGCCCTGTCAATGCCTCGATTGAGCCATTGATCTACAAAGAAGTTTAGAAGCTGCTATCTGCAAGGATAATCTTCCCTATCCACCATTCAATGTGGGTGGCTAACTTAGTCCCAGTCCATAAGAAAAATAGGGAGATCAGACTATGCATGGACTTCAAAAATCTGAATAGAGCTTCAGAAAAGGATAATTACCCACTCCCTTCCTTGGATGAGGTATTATAGACTATCAATGGATCACAGATGATGTCATTCTTGGATGGTTATTCTAGATACAACCAAGTAATGGTTGACTTTGAGGACAGGATGAAGACGACTTTCACCACCAAGTGGGGGACGTTCGCATATAGGAGGATGCCATTCAGCCTGATAAACATTGGAGTAACTTTCCAGCGTGCCATGGACATAGCTTTCAAGGATCTGATCAACAAATGTATTATTGTTTACATAGATGACCTGACAGTGTTCTCCAAGGATTGAATGAATCATGTTGCAGACTTAGCCAAAGTTCTCAAGAGATGCATCCAATATGGCGTCTCCTTGAATCCTAACAAATGTGTGTTTGGAGTTTCGGAAGGGAAGCTATTGGGGCACATAATCTTTGAAAGAGGGATTTCAATCAACCCAGATCGAGTTGAATCCATTTTGAAGATCGCCAAACCAAGGAGCAAGAAAGAGTTCAGATCTTTCTTTGGAAAGATCAACTTCATAAGGAAGTTTATTACAGGCTTTGCAGAGATTGTAAAGCCATTAAATGAAATGATGAAGAAGGATGCTAGAACAGAGTGGACAGAAGAGGTGAAGGTCGCAGTCACGCAGGTCAAGCAGTCCATTTCAGAGGCACCTGTGCTCACTAGCCCTGACTATCTCAGACCGTTCTACATCTATTCTTTTGCATCCGAACATTCTTGTGCAGCTATTCTAACTCAGCGAGGAGAAGAGTTAGAGGAGAGGCCGATTGCATTCATGAGCTCTCCATTCAAAAACATGAAAATCAAATACCCACCTCTTGAGAAGCAAGCCTTCATGCTAGTTTGGGCAATCAAGAAGTTCTGACATTACATTCTTCGAATCCAAATCATTGTTATGGTTTTGGATGTAGCTGTGAAGTCTTTACTCATGCAGAGCGAGCTGGGAGAAAAGAGGTGCAAATGGATGGCTATCCTACAAGAATTCGATCTAGAGATACACCCTATGAAGCTAATCAGGGGTACGGGTTTATCTCAGTCCATGGCAAATGCTGGCGACAACATCATCTGTTAGTAGTACACGACCTAGTCTTTCTCTAACGACCCCTGGTATGTTGATACCATCTGCTTTATGCTCAACAATCGATGTCCAGCGAGGGATGAATGCAACTCAAAGGAGAGCCCTAAGACTAAAGAGTTCTCATTATATGCTCAAAGGAGGGTTGTTGTATAGAAAGAATTTCAAGGGGGTATACCTGAGATGCCTTGATCATCAAGAGGCCAAGCAGGTGATTACTGAGTTTTATGGGAAACATGGCACAGGTCATGGTTCTGTTGATTCTCTGGCACACCAGATTCTTAGGTCTGGCTATTATTGGCCCTGTATATTCAAAGATGACCATCAACATGTGAGAACATGTCACATGTGCCAAGTTTCTACACCAAGGGAATGTCATGCAGCCATGCCACTACAGCCCGTCTGCGAGGTAAGGCCATTTGCCCAGTGGGCACTGGATATCATTAGAGTGATTAACCCAAATTCCTCTGTAGGGCACAAGTTTATCTTGAATACTACTGACTACTTGATGCAGAGGTGGCAGCAAATTAAAATGTATTCAAACTCCCAAAAACATAGTTTTCCTTGAGAGAAACTTACTCCAACTAGCCAAACCACAAAACCTCATTTTAAGCCAATTTGAGGAGGGTTTAATGAAAATATGGGTTCCAAGACAAATCACAACATTCTAGTGCCTCACACCTTCATAAAATGACCTTAGAAAACTCAAAACACTATCACATATATAGTTCCAATCACATTTTTCCAAAACCTTACTTTAGTTCCTCAATTTCTCATGGAAACTCATGAAAACACCCTAGGGCATCACCCTAAAACCATAAAAGTTGCATTTCCTGTCTCCCAAACCATTGGTACATGTAAAATACCATGAAACAAGTCATTCCACCGAGTTACAGGGCTGGACAGTAGGTGGAATGGCTATAACATCACTTTTACACCAATCAAACCCTCAAATTAGTTAGAAACAGGCAGTCCCAGAAAAATGAAGAGATCTCCCTCAAAACTCAATATTAGAACCTCTAACTGGATTTAAATGAAAGCTATTTCATGCCCCTACAATATTATATAAGTCTCAGAGCATATGGTGGTGGTACAGATCCGTACAATGCTTGCAAAGTTCAGGAAAATAGAAAAAACATGGGGTTTCAGACCACCCGGCAGTAAAATGAGGATATCTCACTCGATTCTCAATGAAATAACACCATTCAAACTCCAAAAGAAAGCTTATTCAATTATCTATCCATCCATTATAGGCTTGGAGTGTGGAACAATACGTACAGGTCGTACAATGCTCGTGATCAGCAATTTCTTAATGGAAAACACAAAAAAAAGCAAATTTCTTATTAGAAACTCATTCCAAACTTCTTCAACAGCCTCCCCTTCGAGATATTACAAAAATTTATCATGCTACCACCTGAAAACTACCTCTTGGGGCGTTCAACTTCCATAACCACCCTTTAATTTCTAAAATGACAAATTTGCCAATTTTTCCCTTAATCACTATCCCATTACAACTTGATCAACTTGATTTTTGCAAATACCACCTAACTGACCTATTAAGCCCTCCAATACATTGAAAATGGTCATTGAGACCTTATTTAACATGGAATAAGACCCTACTCCCCATGTCCCTTAAAACTCATGATTTCACATGGCTTTTGCATTATGAGTCAAACTGACAAATTCAACTAAATGACTCAAAACCCTTTCAAATTACATTATGACTGGTCCTTTAGACCTTATTAAGCATAAAATAAAAAAAGACACACCTAGGTATCAACTTAGACTTCACAAGGTGTAGGTGCTCCTGTACCACTACTGCACGAGGTGGACAGAGGCCATACCTTGTAAAAACAACACAATGGAGGTAGTGATCAAGTTCCTCACTTAATGCATCACTACGAGGTTTGGAGTACCCTTCGCTCTAGTATGTGATAATGGGTCCACTTTTTCTTCTGCTAAGTTTATTTCCTGGGTGTATGATCACAAGATTGTCTTGAAGTATTCTTCAAACTATTATCCACAAGGCAATGGAGTTGCGGAGTCTACCAATAAGAATCTTTTAGGGGTGATTAAGAAACTGTTTGAACATAACCCTAGAGACTGGCATACCCAGCTGAGATTCGCATTGTGGGCAGATAGGACTAGGATTAAGGCTACCTTAAACACCTCACCATTCAAGCTGGTATATGGCCAAGAGCTTGTCTTTCCTATCCATCTACAAATACCTACCCTAGAGTTCATGCAAAAATTTTACTCCAATGACAATAGGATAGAGGTAAGACTAGCTGCTCTGTTAAAACTAGAAGAACAAAGAGATGTTGCTTTACAACAGTTCTTCAGACATCAGGCTGTTGTCAAATGCTGGTTTGACAAAAAAGCCAAGATAAAAGCTTTTAGGATATCAAACCTAGTACTGTTATGGGATAAAGCCAATGAAAAGAAGGGCAGCCACCAAAAGTTTGACAAACTATGGCTAGGTCCTTATCAAATTGTCGAGATCCTAGAGGAAAATGCTTTTAGATTGAGTACCCTAATTGAAGAACCGGTTCCTTTGCCTGTCAATGGGTAGTTTCTCAAGCACTATTTTGAATCCCGAGGCTTGTTAATTTATGTTTTGTATATAAGTAATTCGTTGTTTTCTTTATGTAAATATTCTATTTTGTCTCCTGTTTGTAAATAATTCTTTCCTTTATGTGAATAATTTGCTGCTCTTTATGTAATTTATGTGGCTCTTGTCTGTAAATAGCTTCTTGTTTGTATGTTTGTCCCTGCCTCCTCTTGTTTTCCTTGCCTTTTGTTGTCTGTTGGTTCTATTCTTTGGGGTTTAATCTGTTTCTTTCTATCTGAAGCTGCGGGTTGTTATTTGAAGCGTACTTTGGTCATTAGGAGAGAA
The DNA here is from genome assembly GCA_007258455.2 of Sequoia sempervirens. Classification (NCBI taxonomy): domain Eukaryota; kingdom Viridiplantae; phylum Streptophyta; class Pinopsida; order Cupressales; family Cupressaceae; genus Sequoia; species Sequoia sempervirens. Next base: position 328,868 of record VDFB02353171.1, read on the forward strand.
GTGGTTTAGGTATTTTCAAGTTTGCTGGTTGGATGATTTTGTCCTCAATTCATTGTTTCATGTTTGTTGTCAATAAAGGTTGTGAGAAGTTTTAAAGACAAGGTGCCAAGTAAGAAATCCTTAATCAGCTCCCCTGAATCTGTCACAAATCCTTCAAATCATCTCCTCTTTTAATAATGTATTTGTCCTAGGATGACAGTGTTGTAAGATTTGAGTGAAAAATTTGACTTCCAAGTGCTGTTATGAGGTCCATGGTAGTTTTCAACCCAGATCAGATGTTAAGCATCTGACATATTGAAAAGAAAAAGAGAATTAAATGAAATATCTGAAACTTCAAACAAAAAAAAAGAAGAAAAGAATTATCAAAAGAAAAAGGGGATTATGTATGGGTGATTCCAGTATCTCTACCAAGGCTATGGACGCCTGATTGGTAGTAGAGCAATGCTGTGAAAGAACTAGAGGTATCCCCGCCAGGGCTATGGATGCCTTGACTGGCAGTGGAGCAATGCCCAGGATATCATTGCACGAAGGAAATCAATTGATGTAGTTCAAATCTTACATGTTGCTCAAAAGATAAAGAAGCTTTACAAAAGGCTGATGCACAATCAAGCACACACATAGATTCAGGGGTAGCCATTGATTGACTTACATTTGAGATTCTAGCTCTACCTTGCTTGTTATAACTGACCCAACTAGAGTTGTGATGTTCATAAACCATGAGTTCTGGGTAGCTGAATCCTTTAGATTCTTGAAAATGGTTAAACCATTTTCCCAGCCAAGTCGCCACTTGTTATGCCTTGCATAACCACCCCACTTTGTTTTGGAATAAAATGGGTCCCCCTTCTCTTTTGGTTTCTTTACCTCTGTTATTTGCTTTGCTTTCGAGTGTTCTTCTATTTCTTTGTGTTTTATCTTTTGTTCGGCCTAATCTAATTTTGGTTCTGCCTCGGTTGGAATTCAGGTTTTCTCCTGAGATCTGGATTTTCCACCCAATCCAGATTTTCCTGGATCTCCCTCGAACTTCAGTTGGGCATTGTTCTTCACGGATTTCCTCCTGGTCAGGATTTTTGCGGTTTTCTATCTCCTCCAGATTTTCCCGAAATCCATTGTTCCCTGTTTGTTCCGGATTTTCCGGAATGTCTTCTCCTTCGCGAAAATACATCCAGCGCGGATTTCCCCAAAATCTGGTGAAATGTTAAGAAGTATGGAGTAGTAGGAAGTTAATAAATAATGATGCATTTTATGTTTCCTTCATGCTATTTTGAAGATCTCGCATGTTGTTCCTGGTTTGATAATGATTGGGTTAAGCTTCTAGTGGGCGTTTTTCATGTTTATTTTGCTGGAATCCGCCTGACTCGAAATTCTCCAAAATTCCTCCCAGGCTTGGATTCTGCGGGTCGACCTGAAACCCGAACTTGTTGGTAGGATCATTTTGTTTTTTAATTTAACTGCACCTTACTAGCATGGGATTCATTCAATGATGTTTTTGATTAATTGACTAATGTTGGTATGATCTTTACTGTGGTTTTCTTTGTTGAATGGAGGATTAAACCCTATACATGATGACATTTGCCAAGGGAGTTCAACTCGAACGCATTCTCCAGTCCAGTTGGTCCTGAAAATTCGCTAAGGCAAAGGTCGGCAAGATTTTCCTAACCTCTTGTCAACTGGTGGCTCGGCTCTGACTGTTCGAAATCCCAAGGAATAAAAATACTCCCCATTGTGCATTTCATTGGCGTAGGGTTATCATAGTTTCATCGACTCATGGTTTGATTGGTTCAAATATGTGTTTATGTTGCCTATCAGCAAGACCCCAGAGATATCACAACGATCAAGAATCATATGTAGGATTTGTCGGCAAGACAGGGGTCATCGTCCTAGCGACATGGATTTCCTATCGGCATGAGCGGTTTCCTTCAGAGAGAAGTCTCGGCAAGATCTTCGGGTCTCACCGACAGGTTGCAAAAGGCATACACTGTCGGCACAATGTTCTCTCTTCACCAAGATGTCTCGGCGAATTCCTAAAATCTCGTCGACTACCACCACCAGCAAACACTTTAGTGGGAGTCATCTTCATCAGCGTATGGTCTTGGTGAAGTCTCCATGTCTCGCTGACCGCTATCAAGAGGATTCCTATATCGGCATAAGATGTTATCCTCGCCAAGATGTTTCGGCGAGTTCACGAAGTCTCACCGACTAAGCAAAGGGAGTTGCCAGGAGTCTCGCCGACTGGGAGGGTCTATGTATCGGCAAAGCAGGATGGCTCACCAGGTCTCAGCAATATAGGGGAATCTTGCCGATGAAAAGTAGCACTTGGTAAGAGAATGGGAGCTCGGGATAAGGTCTCCCCAACCTAGCAAGGTCTCACCGACACAAGGAAGCTCGTCCAAAGATTTGATCTTTGCTGAAACGTCTCGCCGACTTACCAGTGTCACATTGAAAGAATAAAGTCAGCCCGCCATAGGATAAGGAGAATGTCGGGGAGACTCCAAAAGAAAACGAGGACTTCACCATGTGGTCTTGTCGATATGCTAAATTCTTGCCGATAGTAGTAGGTTCACAAATGAAAAATAGATATCGGTATAACCATGGGGGATCGCCATGACCTTGGGCCAATTCAGGGGTCTTGCCAAAAGGAAAACAATCTAGAGCCAGAGCGGGGCATACCATCATTGTGACATCCTGCCAACGAGGTGAGGTCTCAGCGATAGGAAAGTGAGCTCGATGTGACTTCTAAAGTCCACCAAGACATCTCACCGATTGACGCAGGCTATGCCGATGATTGTTGTAAAACGAAAATTGCATCGAGGAGACACCAAGGTGTCTCACTGACATGCAATGCTTGACAAACCGCTTCTGACCGCCAAAGAATCCTTCGTGGCCTGTGATTGACCAATCAAAGAGAGCTAAGGTTGAGCCATTTCCTGATTGATTGCCCCTATGGAAAGAATAACGAAGTGTGACCAGATGGACTTTCTAAGAATAGTTGGCGATGAATTTTTTCAGGTGGTGGTGTTTAGATCTGTAGGGAGGCCTGATGGCGCTTCCAGAAGGTGGTCAACAAGCAGAGGAGTCCCAGAACAAAAAGGAAGTTGAGTGACAGAAGAAACCATGACTTAGAGGGACAGCTATGGTGACCACTGATTGAGGCAATTTGGTATTAATGAGGATATTCTGAGTATTCAGAGTGGACTACAAGAGAGTTGAAAGATGGACATGCATATGCTAGAGTTAATGCTGCAATTGTCAAAAGATCTAAAAGGGCTTACCCTGCGGGTAGAAATCCTTCATCAACATGGACAACGAGGATTCACATTGAATGCACAACCGATTTTCTTCAAAATATTTAAGAGTTGACTCTCCTACAAGATGTAGATATTTTGTAAACCCTAGTGCAGGGGACAGCCCATCCTTTCTTGTACGTTCTGTATATAAGGCATTCTTGCCTCTTTGTAAAGGTTGGAACTTCTAGAGTTAGAAATTGAGAGTTAGAACTTCTACTGGTAGAATTTTTAGGGTGAGCACTTCTAGATTAGAACTTCTAGGTTTAGAGAACTGTTTGGAGCTAGAACTGTTAGGAGTTAGTAAGTTAACAGAAGGAGATAGAGTTGCATCTTGATTCTCAATAATGAGAGCTTCTCTTGTCTTCTTGGTCAGCAGTTAGATTTCAGTGTAGACTGTAATGCATTTTCTGAATTCTCTTAGTGTAGTTGGAAACAATATGGAGCCTAAGATTCTCTGTACACTGGTGATTGTGCCAGCTTTGTAAATATTGTTTATCTATTTTAATAATAGTAGAAAAAATCAGAGTTTAATCTACTTCGTGTTGTGTTCCTGAATGATATTTGTCTTAATTGATCATTGATTTGTGAAACCTCCAAGGAATGAAAGGTTATTTGTGTTTTGTTTAATGGTAGCTAAAAGGTCTATTATTCGAATTAGCACTGTGAATGAAAGAGGTTGTGTGTCAATCACTATCTTATCTTGTTTTGCAGTTTTAGTTTATAATTCCTTGAAGTTAACAAGTCTGGTTAAGATTGGATGAACTGTTGTTCTTTCTTGTTTCAAAACCCTGATCTATCTTTTGTTGTTTCTTTAAAACCCTTGGTAAAGTAGGTTTTATTTTCATGCTTGATCTAAGAATAGTCCAGAAGCTCAACACCAGCAAGCCCCTTGAATATTACTATTGCATTGGCCACTGAGCAACATCAGCACAGTTGAGACCCAACTACCAAGACCTTGGAGCTAAGGCATCCATGTGTTGCCTTTCTCTTTCAGGAGAAGCAGGATAGCAATATTTTGCTTGCATTGTTGTGGTGCCAAAATCACCATCAATAGACCCCTTGTCGAGGAGGAGATCTAGCAGTAGCATTACTAGCAGAATAATGAAAGATCATATGTATTATTGAATAAGATTTCCTATTAGATTTTGTGTAACAGTTTTGTGTAACAGTTTTGTGTAACAGTTTTGTGTTTAGAATATAATAAAAGAGAATTGATTTGATGATATGTTTTGTTGAGTAAGTGAGTGATTGACAAAATATTGTGGAAGCAACAACTCAAGCAAGGGCCACTTGAGGTACTGCTAAACCACTCCAATCTAAGTTATTAGATTAGATTATGTATTGTGAAATTAATTAATAATTTCTAGTTTATGTGATTGTGAATAAATATATTACTTTTCTTGAGATAGAATTTGTAGATTGATGTTTTGTTTCATCCTCTAGAGGTTAACTAAGTTAGGACATACTACAGTAAAATAGTTAGCTAGTTACAATCTCAAGCATTAGGTACCCACAACAAAAGGTAGTTATTTGTACTCCTTTACTTTGTTTTGTGAATTAGCAATTTATTTTGTTTAAAGCTTTTACCGTATTTACATGTGTTTATTTTCCTATACTCAGTCAATGTAGGATGTCTAAAGTCCATGATACATATACATTTCCAACACTATTTGAAGCTTACGATTCCTTGGTTGATGATTTAATGCAAACTTCTTGTGAATGATGAATTGCTTAGTCTAAGGATCCTCAGGTCCACTAAGATGAGTGCATAACCAATAGCACCAAGTTAATTAGGCACTAGAGGAAGCTCCAAAGTGTGGTCCTAAACATCATATACTCTCACCTTGCCCATCTCAAGAACTAGGTGATCATAAAGTGGAAAGGATATTACATTATATCTCATTTCAGTTGGTCAAATTTTCAAAAAATGGGGTGATTATTATACAAATAAATAATTTTAAACATAAACTAGAAAAGGTGGGATGACAAGATGAAACATGCATTATGGGCTGCTAGAATAACTTTACATGGTTGCTCTTGGTAAGAGCCCGTTTGAGCTTATTTATGGAATGGATGCAAAAGTGCTAGTCAATCTAGGGATGCCTATGTTTTAGCTTCTATAAAATATTAATGATGGAGAGCATATTTCAATTTCTAATTGAGTAATGAGTTCGATAGAATTGGATAAAAGTAGGAGAATTGTGCATGAAAAGTCCTTATCATAGAAGCATATAAGGAAACATTTGTTTGAAAAGAAAATGCTTCAAATAAAATTCCAAGTTGGAGATTTTCCCCTCATATGGAATGCTATATTTGAGGACAAAGGTAAGCATGGGAAGTTTGATCCCTTATGACTTCAACCATATGAGATTGTAGAGTATGATCACAATGTGTACCATTTTATAGATATGGTAGGGAATTTTATAGAGCCTCATATCCATGGTCGACATTTGAAGAATTACTTCATGTGAGTAATGTTGGTCTTGCTTTGTACATTATGTTGTGATTCATGTTTATTTTCATTTAATATTGTCTTGTAAATTTCATCATGATTTTACGGTTATTACTCTTATTTATCATGATTGTGTTTTTCCTTGGTCCCCTATTTTGGTCCACTTGTTATGAAATAACTTACACAATAGAAGAATATAATTGAAATATGTTGCAAATACTGGATAATAATATACCACTTTGATGGGGAAACCTCCTAATCCACTTTGAGGGGGATACCTCCAATAGTCTTCAATCAAAACACAATACTCAACATGATGATAATAACCTACATGTACCTCCTATATATACCATATTTATGCCTAAGATATCACCCAAGCTAACTAGCTAACTTATATAACTAAATAACAATATTATAATAATGATAATATGGATTAATTAAGAGTTATGGTAGCCACAAGCCAACTAATCATAATAATACACACTATAGGGGTAGGAAATTAGCTTTTCCCTCCTCTTTACAAAAGCATTGTCCTCAATGCTAAATTTTTATTTTTCTTCTTCATCTCTTTTTTACTTGTAAGTCTTCTTCTATGGTTGCTTCTTGTTCTTGTTCTTACTCTTTATCTTTCTCTTGATTTTGATCTTGTTCTTGTTCTTGTTCTTGCTCTCTCTTTCTCTTTCTCTTGCTCTTGCTCTTTCACTTGCTCTTTTCTTGTTCTACTTATTGTTCTTTTTTTTCTTCTTTTTTCTAGCTACTTTTTGTTATGAAGAAGTTCAAGTCCTAGGTTTCACTTTCCAAAAAAAATATTTCAAAAATTAGGTATTTTGTAGCCTTGAGAATGAATTTGTTATAAACCCTCTCTATAATAAATCAATTAATTATGCTCCAATTACTCTAATTCTTTTATTGTAGGCTCTTCTCTTACTACTTAAAAAATACACTAAAAAATAGGAAGAAATTAAGTAGAAATTGGATAATATGTGTTTTCCAAATAAATTGGGAAAACCCTATTTTTGCAATAACTCACAATTCCTTTGAAATATGGACTATAGTTGCTTGAATATTCTCTTAAAAACCCTTTTAAAATCACACAAATTCACCAAAATCTAGCATATATGTATTTCACAAAATGACCTCCAATTTTTTTTTAAAATGCCTTGTCGTCAGGATGCCAAGATCATGCTTTGATACCACTTGTTATGAAATAGCTTGCACAATAGAAGAATATAATTAGAACATGCTAAAAATACTTTATAATAATATGCCAATTCGAGGGGGAAACCTTCTAATACAATTTGAAGGGGAACCTCCAATAGTCTTCAATAAGAACACAATACTCGACATGATGATAATAACCTACTTGTACCTCCTATATACATCATATTTATACTTAGGATATCAACCAATTTTTATGAAATAACTTTCACAATAGAAGAATATAATTAGAACATGCTACAAATACTTTAGAATAATATGCCAATTTGAGGGGGAAACCTTCTAATACAATTTGAAGGGGAACCTCCAATAGTCTTCAATAAGAACACAATACTCGACATGATAATAACCTACCTATACCTCCTATATACACCATATTTATACTTAGGATATCACCCAAGCTGACCTAGATAACCCTATATAAGCCTTAGGTTGACCTAAATACTAAATAACAATATATAATGATATATGACATAATTAAGAGTTATGGTAGCCACAAGCCAACTACTCATAACACTATACACAAAATAGGTGTATGGGCATAACACCACCTCCTAAATGTATGTAATATCCCCTTCTTGCACCTAGTTCAATATCAAATTTCTATTAGCCTATTCTAAGGTTTCCATAGGCTAGGTGGATATGGTTAGGGGACTCAGGTCCTATGATGAGCTATGTGTAGGTTTTCTAAGTTTTTCAGTAGGGTTGCTATTTTTAGTAGTGACTATTTTTTAGTAAGTTCCAATTGGGCTATGATTGGATCAGTTGGGAGATTTAACTCAATATTTTTGGAAAATTGCTATCTTTAGTGTTATTTTTAGCACCTAGTTCTGGTCTCTATTCCTCTAGCAGTTTAGTGCAGTGGTTTCTAATTTTAGCCTTGGTGAGTTCTAATGTTTTTTGGAGAAATATTTGATCTTCGTCACTTAATTTTGTTATTAAACCACTTTATGAATTAAGTGAAGGGGTAATGGGTTCATGGGAGACCCCTTGATTAACACCTAGGAATGTGGTGCTTTAATTTTTTTTATAAGAAAGTTATGTTTCATAAGTGGACGCTAAGATAATGAGGTTTAATATTCAAAAAATAGACTATTGTTGCTTCCAAAGGTGGATGCTAAGTTTGAGGAGAAATAAAGTTAAGTTAAAATGTTTAAATTTGGGAGCTCAAAAAGGAGTCGAACCTCTTGGGGTTGATTTTGTGTTATTTCATAAAGTGAAATGAGATGGAAAAGTATTCAAATTCAAATGCAAATTTCCCTAACTCTCCCCTCACTTTATAAATATGGGTTTGAACTCTCATTTGGATATGCATGTTTTGAAAAATTAAGGAGATATTGTTGGAATGCACTTAGGGAGTTCTTTTGCTGGTTGAGGATGAAAACCCTCTTCTTGGTTGCTAGTTTGAGTGGGGACACATCCACCCTAGCTAGTTGGTGCTCTTAGTTTGATATTGACATTGATTTTAGCTTGGTTTGGTGATTTGGGTTTGAAGAAGATAGAAATTTATGAAGTTTTATGATATGGGTGTTTAGTTTTTGGTGTGATGTGAGCTTTCTTGGAGTGTTGTTCAATTTTGGTAGTGATTAGATGCCTTTTTAGTGTGTTGGTGTGATTTTTCTGAGAAATTGGAAAACAAAGTTTGCCCATAAATCAATGGGACTAGACTAAGTATCATTCTAGGTATTATTTCATTGCATTCCTCTCTGTTGGGTGCCATATTTAGAGCCATCACATGTGGGTATGATGAAGGACTGAATTTTTAAGGAAATTTTCCCTTAAGGCAGGCACCATTCTTCTTTGGTCACATGGGTTTATTGGTCACACTACTCTGCATCCTTTTTGGCATGGGTTTTTTTCTATGTTTTTGAATCTGCATTGATTGGTTGTTGGCTCTAAGTTATTTAGAGGATTTTGGAGAAGTTTTTTGATCATCTGAAGGTCTAAAAATACACATTTTGGCTTTGTAATCAAGTCTGCAATAATTTCTGCAAGTATGATTTTAGTTTATTGTTTGATGCAAATCTGATTTGTAATTGTGTTTAATATGATTTGATACAATAAATGTTTATTCTCTTTCTATGCAATGTTATTAAATGTATTGGAACTTGAAATAAACACATTTTGCATCCCCATCTTATTCTATCAAAAAATAAAATAAAATAGGGGTGATCATCACAGTGGTATCAAAGCACAACTTTCCTATCAACCTATGTTAGTCATCTACAATCAAATTTACATCTTCTATGAGTGAGAAAGAACAAAGATATTTCAACAAGGAATAAAGAAAAAATCAGTGGCAGTCCCCACATGTTCCAAAAGGAGAGACTATTTTATGAATCCTTGGGTTGCATCAAGATCCTCCTATTGACAGTGAAAACACTCGAGGAGACATGGTTGAAAGGGATAAAGATAGAGTTGGTTTGGTTCTACCCAAATTTGAGGATGAAGAAGAATTTTGATACAATGATGGACATAATGTTCTATCTATTAGGTAAGATTGGACAAACTATAACAGTGAATAACAACTCATAGTGTAACCCAACAATTATGGGGAAGGTAGTTCCATAAATCAGTAAGGTGGAAATAAGGGGCAACGTATAACAACAAGGTCAAACACTATTCCTAGATCCTTCTAGCCCACATTCATTCAGAGAGAGGCACTATGGATTGCACACAAAACTCCCTTACCATCGGTGGATGAGTTAAGAAACGCCTGGGTTGAGTATGATACCCTTTCAGAGGCACTAAAACACATTTTAACCTTCAATGAGTTAAAGGATCAAAAGAGGAAGAGGGATGTTGAAAATGGAGGTAAATTATGTAGCTTTAAAACTTATAAACCCTATGAGACTGTAGATTTAAATAAGTATTCTTTGTTCAATTCTTTGTAGATGATTATCTGTTTAGATTCTTTTTACCATTTGTAGAAAGTAGACAGAAGTAGAAGAATAAGACCAAAAGATTAGAAGTTACACAACATATACCGTGGAGAAACCCTTTCGGGAAAAAACTCCACCAAGAATTAATGTATTATTTAATCTTAGTTCATAAGATTACAATAATTCCAATCCTTGCTTGAGATGCTTCTTTTTCCTTCAACAAATCTTCAACATATCTTCTTCACAACCTCCAATAAAATCTGATACAAACTCTCTTCAACTTGCTTGAGATAAATAGACAATAATCAGCCTTGTAAACTCCAAAGAGTTACAATTACAAAGCTCAATACTTATCTCACAAAACCTACGCCTATTCTTTGCAAGTAAAGTTCTACAGTGAAAAACAATGTCAAACCAAGTCCATCAATTTGGGCATCCCAAACTAAAGTTATAACTCAAGGTTGATTCTGAAGATATCTTGTAAGCTTATCCTCAAAGTTGGCACCCAAGAATGGTCCCACTTAACTCAACCTTCTAAAATATCTTATCATGGAAAAGTGTTAACTCCAAGGTGCCAACTTGGGTGCCCAAGGTGGGTCCAAGTCAATCTCTGTTAACTGAAACATATCTCTCAATCAATTCATGCAAATAGGATGCATGATTGATCATCCCCACTTAACTGAATGTATCACCTATTATCTTTCATGCAACTCAAGTCAAATGTTACATGCATTCCAAGTCAACTAAAGTCAACTAGCATTCAACTAAAACTAACTACATGCAACTAAATACAATTGAACCATAATTGAACTAAACTGAACTAAACTTAACTAAACTAAACTAAACTAAACTGAATTGAATTGAACTGATACTGAACTGAACTGAATTGAACTAAACTAAATTGATCTAAACTAAACTGAACTCCATGCATGTAAACATCAATCCCTAACTTCTAGGATCTTTACATGCATTACTGAAGTGTTATCTTTTATCCAAATAATTAATTTAACTCAAGGTGAGTTCCACCTTCCATGTGGGTGCCCCATGTGCTCCTATTTTGTAGGAGCTCTTCATGGGTGTCCTCACATGTTCCTATCATTTAGAATTAATTACAAATGTCAATTTACATGTTCATTTCATTCGAATTTAATCTCTTTCTAATCCTAATGTTTGGGGAACACTTTCCAAGGACTTAGGAGATACATGAAATAATGTTTAGGATTGCAATTAAATGGCATCCTATTCCCAACAAGGGATGGTGGAAGAGATGATCATAGAGGACCAATAGTTTAGAGATATCTACAACAGGCTTTGGGCAAGGTTGAACTTTCTCATTTTGATGCTCGAGTGATAAGTGTTTAGCTAGAGCATGGGTGCAAAATTTGGATAACTACCTTGCTCTTAGACCTATGGTGGAAGAGGAGGAAATCAATTTTCCACTTTTCATTTGGATGGAGTTGCAAACCAGTGGTGGTATCATGGCATTATCACCTTGTGTCATAGAAATATCACTACTTATGACGACTTTACTAAAAAACTCATTAAAATATTTTACAAGGACCTTGAGTTGCATTTTAGGGAGCTAGCTTAGCTGAATTAATATGGTTTACTGGATGCATATATAGCATATTTTCATAGTCTTTCATTTATGGTTTTAGGGATAACAAAGAGGAGATTGGTGGTTTTGTTTAGTGAAGGACTTATGGAGCCATTAATAGGGTGGATTAAGGCATTTGACCCTCTATCATGCATGGAGTGGGCAACCCCTAAATAAAAAAATTAGTCCAAATCATTCCCACATAAAAAGGACAAAAAACATTTTACAAGAGACACCAATTAGTCACAAGACTTAATGGTGATACCTTAAATTACATGAGAAAAAAAAATTATGCTTCTCATGTAAGGAGCCTTGGACTTCAGGTCGTAAGTGTGCAACAAAGGGAAAAGTGAATAAGATAAAATGCTATTCAACAGAGGAATCTTCATAAGAAAAATTAGACCAGAAATCTGATTTAGAAGACAAGGAGGAAGAAGAGTCTTCTGAAGAGTTTGAAAGGGATGAGGCAAGAGATGAGAATCTTGCCCAACTTTATAGTTTCCAAAGAATGAGTCCCTATGTATCAGAGGTATGTTAAATGGAAAATGATTGGTTGCATTGATAGATTCAGGTGCTACACATAATTTCATAGATGAGGGACTCGTGGCATGTAGGGGGATTCAAACACAGGAGGTAGATGGACTTAGAGTGATGGTGGAAGATGGTTTTACAATTACTTGCACCAAGATGATCCCACAGTTGATTTTATAGTTGGGTAACTACGAAGTCAAGGATGACTTTTATGTGGTTATTATTGGAGATACAGATGTTGTGTTCGGTATAATGTGGCTACATTCCCTTTGTGAGATTACACATAATTTTTAGCATATGGAGCTAAAATTCATTTTAAAGGGTAATAATGTGGTGTTGAGGGGAATGTCTAATAGAGGGCCATGGGTAGTCTCTTTCAAATGCATGGAGATACTAATTAGACATGATCAGGTAGAGTGGGCAACAAAGTGTGTGGTTATGCCCATAGTTATAGATGAGGATAAACACTCCTATCATCCAAAGATCCAAGCTTTGATATCTAAGTGAAGAAATATTTTTAGTAGCATACCTCGTGGTAGGCCTCCTGATGGAGATATTGAGTATGTGATCAAGTTGGAGGAGGGTGCTAAACTTGTTACTACCACACCATACAAACATCTTAAGAGGAACAAGGATGAGATAGAGAAAGCAATTAAGGAGCTTTTGGAAATGAGGCATATTAGACAGAGTAAGAGTCCATTTTCTTCTTTTGTTGTGTTGATGAAAAATAAGGATGGGACTATATGCATGTATATAGATTATAGAGCATTGAATAAGAAAACTATTAAGAACCGATACCTCGTTCCATGGATAGATGAGCTCATTGATGAGCTACACAGAGTAGTCTATTTTTCTAAGATAGATTTGAGATCTGGATACCATCAGATTAGGGTCAGAGAGGAGGATATAGAGAAAACAACATTCAAATGTCACTTTGGCCATTTTGAGTTCCTTGTCACGCCCTTTGGGTTGACTAATGCACCTGCTACATTTTAATCATGGATGAACATGATATTCAGTAAGTAGTTACACACATTTGTTTTGATCTTCTTTAATGATATACTTATTTTTAGCAGGTCATGGGAAGAGCACTTGAGGCATTTGGATGAGGTTTTGGGTATGTTTGAGAGTGATTCTTTGTTTTCCAAGGAGTCCAAGTGTGAGTTTGGGATGATAAAATTATTATATCTTGGACACATAATCAGCTCCAAGAGAGTGAGTTTGGACCTTGAGAAAACCAAAGCTATTCTTGCTTGGCCTCCGCCCACTAATCTTACACGTTGAAGGGGATATTTGGGCTATGCAGTTTCTATAGGAGGTTTGTCAAAGTTTTTTTTTAGTTGGATGTCCCGCTTAAATATTTGACCAAGAAATGAGCTTTTGTGTGATTTGAAACAACATAAGTAATATTTTGATCACTTCAAGTAGTTGATGAGCAATCATGACCTATTTTAGCTATTTTGGATTTTTCTAAGCCTTTTGAGCTTGAGTGTAATGTATCAAGTGAAGGTATAGGGGTTGTCCTCATATAAAATAAACATCCAATTACATTTGAGAATAGGAAGTTGAGAGGAGGTGAAAAGGGATACTCTATCTATGACAAGGAGATGTTGATAATAATGCATGCTTTAGCCAAATTTAGACAATACCTTGTTGGAGGGAGGTTTGTTGTTAAGATTGATCACAATAGTCTTAAATAATTCATAAATTAGAAAGATCTTAATAAGAGGAAACAAAAATGGGTTAGGAAAATCCAAGCTTACAAATTTGACATTGAATATGTCAAAGGGAAGAGGAACATAGTGGTTGATGTCTTGTTAGAAAGGCCACATTTAGGCTCAATTTTAGAGATATAAGTAGATTGGATGGAGAAGATAAAAGTTGAATATGCTATGACTGCTCTTGTAAACAACATTATTGATGGCTCATTACAGGATGATACGTACAAGGTAAGGGATAGTCTCATTTTCTATAAGGAAAGGGTTATGTTAGTCCCTAAATCTAAGATCAAAATGTAGATTTTTAAGACATATCATGACATTCCTATGGTTGGTCATCCTGGGTATTATAAAACATACATGCATATCCATGAGATATTCTCATGGAAAGGGATGAAGGATGATATTCTTAAGTATGTTTGTGAGTGTCGGATTTGCCAAAAAAATAAAAATGAACATACTTACCCTGCTAGTTTATTGCAACCCTTACTCATTCCTACTCAAAAGTGGGAAAGCATCTCAATGGATTTTATTATATGGCTTCCCAATGTACAGGGGAAGGATTTTATCTATGTGTTAATGGAAAAATTGACCGAGTTTGCTCAATTTTTTCTATTTCAACAAGATATACAATGGTATAGGTGACATAATTATTCTTCGGAGAGGTAGTTAGACTCCATCGAACACCTAAGACCATCATTAGTGATAGGGATAGTAAATTTATGAGTTTTTTTTTGGTAGGAGTTTTTTAAATCATGTGCTATAGAGTTGACTCCTAGCACTAGTTACCACCCCTAGACTGATGGTCGGACATAGATTGTTAATAAATGGGTGGAAGGCTACCTACATAATTATGTTTTAGGATAGCAAAAGGTGTGGGTTAAGTGGTTGCATTTGGAGAAGTTTTACTGCAACTCCACCTTTCACATGGCTATCATGATTTCTCCTTTTATGGCTTTATATGGTTATGAAGCTCCTAGCTTCATTGACTTACTTTTTGGAGATTGTAGAGTGCCTAGAGCCAAAGATCTTCAAGAGAGTTAGGAAATTATGAGATCCTTGAGGGATAATATACAACATGCATAGAATCAATAGAAGTTGTGCACTAATCAACATCACATTGAGTGGGAATTTGAGGAGGAGACACGGTTTACTTGAGATTGCAACCTTATCGACAGTTTACTCTCAAGAATAGTGGGTCAAAGGAGCTTAAGCCTCACTTCTATAGACCATTCAGAGTCACCAAGAGGGTCATAGAGGTGGCTTATGAGCTTGAGATACTTGAGAATAGCAAGGTGCACAATGTCTTCCATGTTTCTCACCTCAAGAAGGTGCTTGGGTAGAATGTGATTCCTTCTATAGAGTTGCCTCCTTTGGATGAGGAAGGCAAATTGGTATTGATCCCAGAGGTAGTGATTGATTTCAAGGAGCGTACTTTGTGGAAGAGGTTTATCAGGGAGTACTTAGTGAAGTTGAAGAACTTGCTAGTGGAGGATGCTACTTGGGAGAGTGAGAAAATATTACAACGTCTAGAGTTGTGATTGCTTGAGGATAAGCAATCTTGGGGACAAAGGACTGTAATGTCCACTTCTCGCACCTAGTTTAGTATAAACTTTCCATTAGCCTATTCCAGGGTTCCTATAGGCTAAGTGGATACAGTTAGAGGACCCAGGTCATGTGATGAGCTTTGTGGAGGTTTTTGAGTTTTTTGATAGGGTTGATATTTTTAGCAGTGGCTATTTTTAGTAACTTACTATTTTTAGTAAGTTCCAATTGGGCTCCGATTAGATCAATTGGGAGATTTAACTCACTATTTTTAGAAAATTTATAGTTTTAGTGTTATTTTTAGCGCCTGCTCTTGGTCTTTATTACTCTATCAGTTCATGTAATGGTTTCTAGCTTTAGCCTTGGTGAGTTCTAATGTTTTTAGAGAAATATTTGATCTTTGTCACTTAAGTATTTTATTAAATCACTTTATGACTAAAGTGAGGGGGTAATGGGTTCATGGAGACCCCTTGATAATGTGGTGCTTTAAGTTTTTAAAAAAATCAAGTTATGTTTCATAAGTGGACACCAAGGTAAGGAGGTTTACTATTAAAAAAAAAACTATTGTTGCCTCCAAAGGTGGACACCAAGTTTGAGGAGAAATAAAGTTAAGTTAAAATATTTAAAGTTGGGAGCTCAAAAATGGGTTGAACCTCTTGGGGTTAATTTCATGTTATTTCATTAAGTGAAATGAGAGGGAAAAATATTCAAATTCAAATGCAAATTGCCCTAAATCTTCCCCCACTTTATAAATATGAATTTGAGCTCTCATTTGGATATGCATGTTTTGAAAACTGATATGTATATGGATCTAGACTATTTGTAGAATTGAATGCTTATTTTTTTTACAATGATTATTCCAAGCTAATTAGAACAAAATTAACTCACATAAATAATTAAAGTAACGAGAATAACAAAGTGAAGCCAACAGAATTGAGAGTTAGAATATGAGAGAGAAGGAGAGAAAAAGTGCAAACAAAGTTTGATTACAGAGTTCGCCACAAACGTGACTACGTCTCCGGGTCGGCTCCAATAGAGTACAACTGATCCGATTAATCTCTAGAATCAATTACAATGATGCACCAAGACCATCACTTCAACAGCATAACACTGCTCCAACGTACAAAATGGCTTCAAAATGATCTCCTTAGAACTCCTCTCGAATCACCTATCACCTGTTTCACTTGAAAAATTCTCTTCAAAACTTCCCTCCATCACCCTTCCTTCTAACCCTTTTTATACCACAAATATTCCCAAATTGGTGAAAAACCAATTGATTTGGGAATCTCAACTCAATCCCCCTTACATAGTAAATATTTTGAAAAATCTCCCTTTAATTACATAAATAAATCACCCCCACCATTATTATCCCCTTTACAAAGATAAATATCTCCATGAAAATCTTATTCCCCTATTTTCAGGGTTAACAACAATTTTTAAAATATTTTGTAACCCCTCTTATATTTTTTTAAAAATCGGCCTTTGATATTTTTAAGGGTTGAATAGTTAATTATAGGGGTAATATCTATTAATTAGGGAGATTCGAGCTAGTAGTAGTCTTTAAATTAACCCGCACCTAATATATTCGAAGAACCATTCAATGGTACAATGGTAGGGAGTAGTTTTAGCATTTGGGAGGTCAGTGGTTCAAACCACCGACCCCCTTTTATAGGGATTCATGATTTCTTACATAACCAAAGAAACCGCTCGCCGTATATAATTAACAAACGACGCGTGGTATAATGGTTGGTTGGATTTGTAGGGAATGGAGGCTGGAGGGTTTGAATCCCTACCACAACTATTTTGACCAAAATCCAAACAAACACAACCTGCTAGAGGACGAGGGTGCCACGTGGCCTAATTTGATTTGTTGCCTTGTGATGATGTATATGCTGATTGGATGATTGGTGACGTGTCCCAAGGTGCCACGTGGCACCCAGTGATGTTCCATGTGGGATTTTTTCATCCACAGGTTGCCACGTGTCATCCAATGATTGGCCAAGAAGACTGCGCTAACTGTACCATGCTGATGTTAGCAAAGTCAACCCAACTTTGACTGCTCATATCTTGTGCATACGATGTCGGATTTCGATGAAATGAACATTACCAGTATCCTCTCGATGAGCTCTTTGACTTGACGCCACTTTCATTTATTTTTGAGATGATCATTTTTTGCTTCCTAAACGCCCCTAATCTCAGTTTGACCCAAGGTTTGACTGGCCATAACTTGCACAAATGGACTCCTTTTCGCTCCGTTCAAGTTGCACTGAAATTAGGACACTGAGCTCTTTCTGATGGTGCAAATTCTGGAGAGAAATGAGACTCTTCAATTTTCACTGAAAATATCCATCGGATCAGGCCTACCCACTGAAGACCTTTTGGACCTCCAAAAGTGACATTTACTCTGACAATAAGTGAGGACTTGGCCTCCCCACTTGTCCTATATCCTCTGTACATCTGAATACCTGTCTCACAAGCACAATGAAGACTGCAACAACATTGTTGAACATAAACATTATTCTATCACTCCCATAAACATCTACAACAACTGTCATAGCCACTAACCAACAAAAATTGACTAGCATCAAGCTGAACAACAATGCAGAAATGAAAGAGAATAAATCAACAAGATATCGATCCTTTACAACCGAAACATTTTTACCCAAGGAACCATCAATGCTTTCAATCCTCATTCCCTCATGCTGTACTGCGGGTGCATCCTGCAACATTTGACCCTGGTTAGCTACTCCAAGTTCAAGTTTAGAACCACCTGTACTGACAGACATAAGAGTTAACTCTTTACTTGCATTAATTACCCTCTTTAACTGTCCTGTGTTTGCAAAAGAATGATCAATCTTAATCTTGTGAGAATGTACAATATACTATATGCCATCTTTAAACAAGTGAATGATTATTTTCCCTATAGAAAATTGCTTTTCTGTCATAAAGATAAGGGCTACCAAGCACTATCCCACAAATATCCAGTGGAACCACATCAAACTGTACTTCATCCACAAATTTACTAGTGATTGTGAATCTTAAGGTGCATTGTCTTGTTACTTGCAACTTATCATTTTCACAAATCCAGCCTAGTGGATAAGGTTTCTTATGTTGTGTAGTTTTCAATTCCAAGTTTCTTACAACATTTTCTAAAAGTAAGTTCACTTGAGAACCACTATCTATGACTGCATCAATTTTAGTGTTCTTAGCAACAAACCTTAAGTGAAAAAGCTCATTCCTTTTCTTATCTTCAGAGAAATCATTAACTGTAGAAGTAGAAGCACAACTAACAACAGAAACACCAGAAATAGGAGCTTTTCCTTTTAGACCCATAGCTGTTATCTTAGTCTCATCATCTGAATCTAAACCAAGATCCATAACAACATTTGCGATTGTCTCCTTACCTTTCTGTTTCTGATTACGTTTCTAAGCCCACTTAGGCTTCAATTCGGGATGCAACTTCCAACAATGTTCTTCATCATGACCCTTCCTATCACAATGAGTGCAAGAAAGTTTCTCATCCTTCTTAACTGTAGCTGCCTTCTTTCCTTTCCCTGTCTCTGCAACCTTAGAAGATTTCTTTACATCATTATCAAACTTATCAATAAAAAATCCTTTACCCCTTGACTCTAAGTGTGTAGCTTGAATAGACACTTCATCCAAATTACAAGGGTTCAATACCAAAATAGAATATCTAAGGTAGGAATGCCTCCTATGTACTTCAACAAAGTGTCCTGGGTGTACAAAGGAACATTCAAAGCAATAGCCCTTTTCCTAAATTCATGGGTGTACTCTTGGACAGTTTGACCTTTCCCTTGCCTAAACATTTTCCAGTCCATCATTAACTGCTGCATATGTCCTAGGGGATAAAACTGCTTCTTAAGAGCATTAACAAACTCTGCCCAAGTTAAACTGACTCTACCATGTTGTGAAAATTCTGCCTTAGTCTTACTCTCCCACCAGGTTAAAGTTGTATTTCCTAACTAAAGAATAGCTAATTGGATCCTATCAACATCATCTAACAGGTTTTGAACTCTACAGTAGACTTCAACTTGCTAAATCCAATCATCCAATTTTTCAGCATTAAGTTCCCCACAATACTTTGGTAAGTCAAATTTTACATCCAACTTAATTTTAGGCTTATTCCCACTCTTGAAAGGATTAGAAGAAGTAGAATGAGGAGAAGATGGAGAAGAAGGAGAAGGAGAAGAGGAAGGAGAAGAAGAAAAGGGATGATCTGGTTGCTTGCCACCATCTCCATGTTGTTTCCCTTTCTTCTCTTCATGAGCATCTTGCTTCGACGAACCTTCTTCACGTTCTTTCCGCTCTTGTCTCTCTTGAAAAAGAATGTCCACCTTAGCCTTCATCTCGAGGAATGCTCTTTGAAACTCTTGCTCATTGATTTCTTCAGGAACCTCCATTCCAGAAACAGACATCCTCAGAAAAGTTCTACGCTTCCCGATCTCAGGATCAAAGTCTGTAAGCTTGCCTTCACCCTTCTGAATCCTGGATCTTGTTAGCATTCAAGAAAACAACTGCAATAATAGTCAACTGAGCTTTGATACCAACTTGATCTGTATATGGATCTAGACTATTTGCAGAATTGAATGCTTATTTTTTTTACAACGATTATTCCAAGCTAATTAGAAAAAAATTAACTCACATAAATAATTAAAGTAATGAGAATAACAAAGTGAAGCCAACAGAATTGAGAGTTAGAATATGAGAGAGAAGGAGAGAAAAAGTGCAAATAGAGTTTGATTACGGAGTTTGCCACAAACATGACTACATCTTCGGGTCGACTCCAATAGAGTACGACCGATCTGATTAATCTCTGGAATCAATTACAATGATTCACCAAGACCATCACTTCGGCAGCATAACACTGCTCCGACGTACAAAATGGCTTCAAAATGATCTCCTTAGAACTCCTCTCGAATCACCTATCACCTGTTTCACTTGAAAAATTCTCTTCAAAAATTCCCTCCATCACCCTTCCTTCTACCCCTTTTTATACCACAAATATTCCCAAATTGGTGAAAAACCAATTGATTTGGGAATCTCAACTCAATCCCCCTTACATAGTAAATATTTTGAAAAATCTGCCCTTAATTACATAAATAAATCTCCCCTACCATTATTATCCCCTTTACAAAGATAAATATCTCCATGAAAATCTTATTCCCCTATTTTCAGGGTTAACAACAATTTTAAAAATATTTTGTAACCCCTCTTATAGTTTTTAAAAAATCGTCCTTTGATATTTTTAAGGGTTGAACACTTAATTATAGGGGTAATATCTATTAATTAGGGAGATTCGGGCTAGTAGTAGTCTTTAAATTAACTCGCACCCAATATACTCAAAGAACCATTCAATGGTGTAGCGGTAGGGAGTAGTTTTAGCATTTGGAAGGTTAGTGGTTCAAACCACCGACCCCCCTTTATAGGGATTCATGATTTCTTACATAACAAAAGAAACCGCTCGCCATAATTAACAAATGACGCGTGGTATAATGGTTGATCGGATTTGTAGGGAATGGAGAGTGGAGGGTTCAAATCCCTACCACAACTATTTTGACCAAAATCCAAACAAACACAACAACCCGCTAGAGGACGAGGGTGCCATGTGGCGTGCCGAGGAGGTGCCACGTGGCCTAATTTGATTCGTTGCCTTGTGATGATGTATATGCTGATTGGACGATCGGTGACGTGTACCAAGGTGCCACGTGGCACCCAATGATGTGCCACGTGGGATTTTTCATCCACAGGTTGCCACGTGTCATCCAATGATTGGCCAAGAAGACTGCACTGACTGTACCATGCTGATGTCAGCAAAGTCAACCCAACTTTGACTACTCATATCTTGTGCATACGATGTCGGATTTCAATGAAATGAACGTTACCGGAATCCTCTCAACGAGCTCTTTGACTTGACACAAATTTCATTGATTTTTGAGATGATCATTTTTTGCTTCTTGAACACCACCTGATCCTAGTTTGACCCAAGGTTTGACTGGCCATAACTTGCACAAACGGACTCCTTTTCGCTCCATTCAAGTTGTGCTGAAATCAGGACACTGAGCTCTTTTTGATGGTGCAGATTCTGGAGAGAAATGAGACACTTCAATTTTCACTAAAAATATCCATCGGATCAAAAACTTAAAGAGATGTTGTTGGAATGAGCTTAGGTAGTTCTTCTTTTTCTGGTTGAGGATGAAAACCCTCTTCTTGGTTGCTAGTTTTAGTGGTGGCATATCCACCCCAACTATTTGATGCTCTTGGTTTGATACTCACAATAATTTTGGCTTGGTTTGGTGATTTAGGTTTGAAGAAGATGAAGACTTATGAAGTTTTCTAATATATGGGTGTTTATTTTTTGGTGTGCTATGATATTTTTTGGAGTGTTTTTCAAGTTTGGTAGTGATTAGATACCTTTTTAGTGTGTTGGTGTGCTTTTTATAAGAAACTAGAAAACAAAGTTTTCTCATAACTTAGTGGGGTTGCTAAGTATCATTCTGGGTATTATTTCATTGTAATCCTCTTTATTAGGTGCCATATTTTAATCCATCACATGTGGGTATTGATGAAGGACTAAATTTATAAGGAAAATTTCCCTCAAGGCAGGGGCTGTTCTTCTTTGGTCACGCGGGTTTGCTAGTCACACAAAATTGCATCCTTTTTGGCATGGGGTTTTTCTATGTTTTTAAATCTACATTGATTGGTTGTTGGATCTAAGTAATTTGGAGGAGTTTTGAGAAGTTTGTTGATCATTTGAAGGTCTGAAAATACACATTTTGGCTTTGTATCAAGCTTGCAATATTTTTTGCAAGTATGATTTTAGTTTATTGTTTGATGCAGGTTTGATTTGTAATGGTGTTTAATATGATTTTATGCAAGAAATGTTTATTCTCTTTCTATGTAATATTATTCAATGTATGCAACAAACATGATGATTGAAACTTGAAACAAACACATTTTGCATCTTGTTGGCAGATGGTCAACATTCCCCTCGAGATTCGTGACATGGGCTAACTACCTCCCGTGGATCTATTAACTTTGGAAGTTGTATCAAGCATTAATAGGTCGGTCTTTTGGTGCAACAGAAACTGTGGGCCAACAATTGGTATTAGAGCCAAAGGTGCCAGGTTCGAATCCCCTCAGGTAACGCTAAGTGAGAGTTTGTTGGTAGATGGTCAACACTCCCCTCAGGATTCGTGACATGGACTAACCGCCTCCCATGGATCTGTTAACTCTGGCATTTGTATAAGGCATTAACAGGTCAATCTTTTGGTGCAACAACAACTATAGGCCAACACATCCCTGTCTTATTTTATCAAACAAACAAAAAAATCAAGGGTAATCATCACAATGTAGCTAGATTCTCATTATACCTACAAGAGGCACATATCATCAATTGGAGCCACTATTAGTGCCTATATTTGTAGGCCTAAAAATCCATCAAGATCTTAAGTCCTTACATACTTTGTTGCCCTTGGCCTATTTTACCACTATTAATATTTGATCTAAGAAATTTATAGTGGGTTAAATTTGTCTTGAAGGGGTCTTATGTTTATCAAAAAATCATGTGTTGAAGTGTTGGGGAGTTTTCATGTGCTTCTTAGTAGTTGGAAGAGATTTAAAAACATATATTGGCTCTCAATACCAAGTTCCTAAATTGGATTAAATCCTTGACATTGCATTTGTTCAAGTGTTTGTCGACAATTGCGAGTGGTTTCAGAATAATTGTTGGCACATGATGCTATGTTGTAAACTAGGGGAAAAAAATTGGTGAAGTTGAATGGGAAATCAAAGTTCCAACAAAGGAAGAGCAAGAAAATAAAGTATATTGGAGATTTCATGAACCTCTTGAACCTTTGACGAAGTTTGAGAATTATCAAAATATTTGATAGAGCATAGGTGAAATTGGTTAAGTGTGGAATGTTGATGAGTTCACATTTCCTTGAAATCATTGACAAGTTCAATATTATTTCAAATATTTGACATGGTTAAAGATCCCTTCAAAAGGAATAATAATCTGGGAAGGACAATTTAATTCAAGATGGGTGTCAAATGAGTCCTAAAGTTCTTAAACTCATTAGAACTTCGATAGGTTTAATAAAAGGTTAAAGCTTTGATAGGAGCAGTAAAGAAAAATCAAGATGTGATGTTGGAGGGTTCAAAAGTTCTTGAAACCCATGAACTCCTAACTTGGTTCTTAGATTCCTTTGCTCTCCACAGCTTCCCTTTCCCCCACCCCTCTATACAACCTATCTTTCATCTCCTTGATTCTCAGTTTCATAGATAAACTTGAGACCAAGGGACTATGTCTAAGGTTCTGCATCCTCATGGGGATCTAATCCTTGTTTCATATGTTTACCCTTAAAGTGTGGAACTATGGGAGGACTTTGGACCTTTGAACCTTTCCTAGTGCAAGGTCCACTCTTGGTCTCACCACTCAGAGCTCCTCAAGTTCCTTGATTTTCTTATCTTCATGTCCAACTTCTATAGTGTTGCAAGTATGGTGCAAGTGTTGTCATTGATTTCAATAGTATGGAGTTTGTTGGTAGTCATTGATGTCAATCAGTATGAAGGAGGTTGTTGATGATGATTGCCTTTGTTGTTAGCAAGGTGGCAGTGTGTAGTTGGTTGCATATGCTACAACTAGGAAGGATGTCATGAGTTGCTATTTGTTGTTACTCATGAATGGGTATATGATTCTATGAATTTTGTATTCACCATCTGTTGTAGTAATTTGCATAGAAGAATCTCTTATAGTTCAGTCACCACTATGCTTACTCAAGAAACTTCTATTGTAATATCAAAGAACTAAAAAATGGAACACATACGTTGAACACTTGACTTTGCTAGCCTTCAAACCACAATAACATACCTTCAAACACGAAGGAATGCAAAGAATTTTCTAGATCCTTTTTAGATCACCTTCATAAGCCACTAACTTTAAGAGATTCTTCTATGCAAATTACAACAACAAAAAATGAATTCAACATTCATATAATCATATACCAGTTCATGAGTAGCATGACATAGCAACTCATGGTATCCTTCCTGATACATGAGTAACATGACATAGAAACTCATGAAATCCTTCTTGAACTTATGGTATACTTCAACAACTAAAACTCAAGGAAAGGTAATACGTAGACATAAGAAACACATCCTTGAGTTTCAGTTCCTGAAGTATACTGCAAGTTGAGTTGTCAAAGTTATATCTCAAGACTATGTTGCCTAGATTTGCGATAGATACTAGTTTTGTATCTGCTTGTTTGCGCCAACATAATTTTGCATAAAGCCATGAAAGAAGGGCATGGGAATATTCTTGAATATTATTTGATGCTCGTAATGTAATTTGTGTGATGCTAACTTGCTTTTTCGGTACTTATGGTTTGAAAATTACTATTTCAAGGGTTGGATGTTGTGTGAGTTGAATTAGTGTTCTAAGTTGTTTGCACCGAGTTTTTGCGGTGTGCACTAGTATAGGGATTCATGCAAATTTGAATTAGGTCCTACTTATCTCCCGTCTTAGATTGCATTTGATTTCCCTTTCTCGTGGATGGGTTGAAGCTGACTCAATATGGTTGTTGCATGTTTCATGTTCATACGTTTTAGGATGGTTGACAAAGAGAAATTTTTTGATGCTTACGGATGGTATAAATGTAAGGTCAAGTGTGTGATCAAGTAGTATAAGTGTTCAATGTGTGATTAATGTGATTTGCTGACAACAGTGCATTGAAGGTAGATTAATGTGTGCAAAGTTGCAAAAAACTATTTGATTCTTGCTAGAGGTAGTGATCTAAAATTAGAAGAGCTTAAGTGGTGTGCGAAAGCTAGTGAGATGACCAAATTATGTGAGTGTTGGAGACAGTGAGCCAAAGGAAAAAGTGCAAGTGTGAATATTGAAGGAAGTGAGCCAAAGGTAGAGTGATGTAAAAGTGTTGAAGGCAGTGAGTTGGAGGCAACAAAAGTGTTGTAGTTATGTTTTCTCATCCAATTCTTCAAGGAGTTGTATTTTAAGGTTGCAACATCATTCTATAAGTAAGCAGGGAGTTGTACAATTCCTTAGGTTAAAGACCCAAAATATTTTGTAAGTGTTGGTTCATTTGTGAGCCTAAATTTGGATAGTAGCTCCAAGAAGCTCTTCTCACTGTGTTTTTTCCCTCGTTGGGTTTTCCACATAAAAATGGTGTTATGGTTATGTGATCTTGCTTTGAATGTGTTATCTGATTAATGTGGTTTTAGGTTTGATTGACAAGTTGAAACTGAATTGTTTTGAAGGATATACTAATTAACCCGCTCTCAGTATATCTACGTGTTCTAACATATAGGTGCAACCTCTTGAATGGAACCAAGACTTAGGAATCTTATCCCAATTCCTCAATTCTCCTTGCATCCTAATCATCAACCTACCCTAGTTCTTAGTCCCTATTTTAATTTCAGGCTCATATTGAATTCCTTTTATGGACCCGATCCTAACATCTTCCTCCTTTCCACTCCCCTTCACCTTCCAAACTCCCTTCTTACCCTTAACTTCTTTATAGACCTTGTACCTCCTAACTTGTTCCCCATTCTGAGATCACTCTCAGAATCTAATCCTTGATATTCCCCCTCTACCTAAATCCCTTGTCCATGGTTCCTCTTAGGACCCAAACCCCTTCCTTTGGTCCTAGTTTTGAATCCCTCTCTAGTATTAGTTCTTGATCTCAACATTCTCCTAGTCCTCATGCTCTCCTTAGTCTTGGTCCTTGTTCCCTTCCTAGACTCATGACTCAATCATATCCTCTCCTCTCGTCCATAGTCCCAAGTTCCTCTTAAAATCCATCCAGTTCCCTCCGGGCTGATCTCAAGTCTCTCTTGGATTTCAGTATGTGATTCATTCTTTAGGCTCTAGACCTATGGATGGAATTTTCCCATTTTCACCTTTCTTATAGGTTCACACTTCCTTCTTTCTTCTACCCCTCAACTCTTAGTTCCTCTTATCCAATGATCCATAGGTCCTTCCTAGAATTGAACTTCCACCAAGCACCAATTTTTCAAATTTCACACTAAAAGCTAGCTTTGGCCTAAGAATCCTAATGCAACATGTTCTAGCCACCCCCATACCATGGCAAGATGTTTTAGCTACTATAATGAGTTCAAAGTACTTTTATGGGTTTTTTTCCTACTATTTTTTGTGCTTGAATCATGCCCTAGCACACTATATCCAAACATCCAATGTTGAGGGATGCTTTACTAATCAAATATAAATGTTCTCCTACCCCTCCTTGGTATAAATTAACATATTTGGCTATAATTTTAGGCGAAACTCATGGAGGAAGGATACTTGTGATATATGGGTGATTGTTGTTGAGTACCAGTCAAAAGATTTATGAAATTATTGCATGTATCATGCCCCTTATTTTGTTGGTAATCTTCAAGAGTTCCCTATAGCTTGGAACTTCCTACCCTAAAGTAAATGCAAGTTTATTCCATGTTCAAAGGGTTGGTCATTTGTTGTTTTCAATCACCATATTACAAATGATATTCTATGATTTGAATAATTGCATATCCATTCACCATTTGGGAAGTGCATTTAAAAGTTGTAGACATGTAGCTCATAGAAGCAAATATATATGATCTAGTGTCTCCTTGGCTAGTTGTAGGAATTTTGGAGGATTATGAGAAAAGAGGTGTGATAGTTTTCTCCTTTTATATGATTTTATCTCACCATATTTGTTGATGTGACTATAATATAAATTTGATAAGTGTCGCAAAATTCTAATTCATTACAAGTTGCTATTTGTAATGATATTTTTATTATTGCATAAGAATGTTTGTAAGTTTGACAAAGAATAATTCAATAGACTTGATTGCTTGGTATCATACCTTTGCTGTTATTTCTATGTGTTATTTTTTTATGGTTGAATGCCACTCTGAAATTCATACAAGCCATTGGCCTTGAAAAACTAGCCCTCCATACACCCTTGAAAGAACATATCATTCATTAGTAGTATAAAAGTAGGAAGTAGGTTTTTATGCAATTTATGAATCATTGTCACACCTAGGGA
This sequence comes from Sequoia sempervirens, assembly GCA_007258455.2. Lineage (NCBI taxonomy): Eukaryota > Viridiplantae > Streptophyta > Pinopsida > Cupressales > Cupressaceae > Sequoia > Sequoia sempervirens. Next base: position 356,157 of record VDFB02353171.1, read on the forward strand.
AATATCTACAACAAACCTTACAATTTTTATCCTTTAAAAGAGTTATGCTTTGCATATTTTTTATCAACTATATATGTAGAGGTTGTAGTTGTAGGATAATCTTTGATCTAGTGACAAAATTCGGGATTAAAGTGTACACTTGGATACTAATAGTGTTTTCTTATTTGTAACATCTTTACTTGTTAAATCTTGTTAAATATTACCTCTAGGAACACCCTCCTAGGTCTAGTTGAACCCAAAGTGTAGGAGATTGCCACTCTCATTTGTTAGCCCTAAAAACACTATCATTTTGTTGACGAACTCTTATCTTACCCTACAAAATTACAACCCTTGGCTTTGATGGTAAAAATATCTTATAGGATCATGTACTTGTATCTTTGGGAAGTAACACTTCCCATGGCCAATAATACAATTTGAATTGTTGTCACCTAGATACATTTTTCCATCAAAAATATGGTAGGAAGAGAACCACTCCTTATAAGGAGTCATTTGATATGAGTAACTCTAGGCAATCAAATAAGATTCATTAGAGATGTACCATTACCATAATTAATCAAAGCTTCAAATTCACCATCATAAGAGGATTTTAGTGGAGGAGTCATAAGTCTTCTTATTTCCACACTCATTCTAAACATGCCCTCCTTTTACATATTATAACACTTTGCTCTTTATTGGGGTCTTAGAATGGTGTTAAGACGTAGATGTCTTGGTAGAATTTTTTGACCCCCTTTAGACCCTTCTTTATCCTTGGGCCTTCCCTAAACATGTAGTCCATATTTTGAGCCCTTATCCTTAGCTTTTCTCCTCATTTCCTCTAAAAACAAGGTAGCAACAAGGGAATCCACGCTAGGATATGTCATTAGACCACTCATAGCAATAATTATATTTTCCCATAATTTGAGCAAATAACAATAACAAAATACACTTATCCTCCTCATCAAGCTTAACATCAACGATTATAATTGACTCAAAATTATATTAAATGCATTCAAATTCTCTTCAGCATAGTTCCCTTCTTTCATTTTTAATGATTAAACATTTTTCCAAATAAAGTTAATTTACCATATTCTTTGTTTGGAAAATCTCACCAATCCTTCTCCATAGGAGATATGTAGCAGTGTTCTTATAAATATTTAACATGTGATAGAATTTGCAATACAAACTAAATAGTTCCTTATGAATTTTTATCTAATTTCTTTCAATCATAATGATACATGATTTTTGGTTTATCTTTGTTTGAAATAACTCTCCACTGATGTCTCTCTTCAAAGATATCCTACATTTTAAGTTTCCAAATATCGTAACAAAAAATATTGAATTTCTTAATCTTTGATTGAGATGCACTTGACATGCTTCCAATATACACATGGATCTATAAACATAAAAAATAAAATGCTCCCACTCTAACACAAAATACTCACAATACTTCTAGAAAGGCATCCCCCTTCGATCAAAACCCAAGCTCTAATATCAAATCTTAAAAGATAGAGTGAACTATTACAACAATAACATCAAAACAAGTATAGATATTTCAACATGTTCATGTATTAACCTTTATAATAGAAATGTAGGAAGTGTATAATATAAAAAAATCATGAAATTGTAACACATAACACCATATTTACATGGAGAAATCCTTTCAAAAAAATTCCACCATCAAAGAGGACATAAGTTTGTATTAATCTTCAATAAATAATTACATAGTTACAAAAAACTTCCCTTCTTTAATCCAACAACATTTGAAAAGTACTCGTGTACTTGTAAGACCTATTTTTCAACCACTATCCCAAGGCTTCAATAAATGGAATAATATAAAATAAGAAACCATGAGTCATTTACCAAATAAAGGGTAAATACCATGGACCCAAAACTAGGTTCTCATGACTTACAATTAAAAATCTAATGTCCACATCAACTTGGTCAACCTCTCAAATAAAACTTAACTCCTCTTACACCACTTATGCATCATAAATATCGTCATAATGGTCACAATCTTTCATTAATTCTACTTTCACAATCCCAGTCACTCAATGAGGGAAAATTAATGCCTTGCCATAGCCCATGGCGAGGAAGATGCTCCATAACTCCCATTTGACTTCTCTTGTAACCTACCATGATAAATGACATTATAATTGCATGTAAGAGAACAAAATAATAATAACTAATTATTCACACACATATGGGGGCATCCACTTACATCCTCTCCATATTTCTTAAAGACCAAATATTATTAATCGTTTATGATTAAAACAAGACTTTATAATTGCAAGATGAATGCCATGTATAATCCTAACATGAATGCGACTCCTCATAAACTAAAACCTTAGTTCATCTATTTTTCACCTACGTTTTCATTAACCATAAACAATCATAAACCACAATCATAAACCCTAATTTAACTCCAACAATTATGAATAAAAAACAACCATAAACCCTAATTTAACTACAACAATTATGAATAAAAAACAAATAAACTTAAAAAAACATCTAACATTCATCACATAAATCAAGGTCTAAATTTGACAATCCAATCTATCTTGTGATATTGCTATTTCAACCGTGTAGTTTTACGAGTCAAACTCATTGACCCATGATTTATGAGTAGTGGTTCAGAAGAACCCATCTCTCATGATAATGAATGGTCCACTTAACACTCATTGCATCTAGGTGATGCTCACAAAGGTGAAGCACTAGGCCTTCCCGGGAGGTTACCCATCCCAGTACTACTCCAACTCAAGTGCACTTAACCACTGAGTTTTCCCAAAGTTAAGCCGACTTAGCTTGTAATCCAATCTATCTTTCAAACGAATTTTTTAAAAGGATTAATTATTCAAAATTACAATTAAAATATTAAAATATATTTTATTTTTAAAAAATTATATACTTATACTTTTTAAGCACTTAACATAGATCCGTCGTACACTCTGTTTCGTAGCAAAGCATCTAGCTCCTATTTTTAGTTTAAGCTAAACCCCTTCCGTTGATTAAAGAAATTATTTGAAAATAGAAAAAGATTCTACACACTAAATAATAGTGTTTAAAAAAAGCAAGAACCTGTCGAAGACGAATAATAACCCTTGAAATTCTCTATTCCAAGATGACAACCGCTCTCTCTTTTTTGAGAGAAGATTCCGAAATCTACATCGCACTCTTTTAGAAAAAAGAAAAAAAGAAAAAAAGAAGAGAAAGGGGGAACAGAGGACCACACGCTCCGTAAAAAGAGAAGCACAATCCCGCTGTTCCCAAAAATATTCCCACATTAAGAGTAGGACCTCATGTTCTAATTCCAAGAATTTTTAAACTCTTGTCAAATTTAGTGAAAAATTCCGCTAAATATGTCAAACCCCTCCACGTACCGTCACTTTTATTAAGCCGCTAAACGACAGCTCAGAGCGCCAACACGACGTAGGCGACATAAATACTAAGTTATAGAGAAGACGTCGAATATATCGAACATATATATAATGTATATATATCTACGTGCTGCACAAAAACAACCCACGAAGTTTGCATGAAACTAGCCGTGGGTCCCACCCCACCGTTAATTCTTAATTTTAATAACGACGATATGAATAACCAGCCTAGGATACCGAAACTCCAGGGAGGACGTTACGTAAAAAAAAAAAAAAGAAACACGTGGCAGCGAACGCAGGGGGCGTACAGCAGAAAAGACATACGCATACGGCGCGAAGACTATACGCTTGCATGTACGTGGCTACGGACGGAGAGTTTAGAGAAAGAAAAACCCAAATGTGTTCTTTTAATTTTCTGTTGTTTGGTTTTTTTCATGCAGCTGTGATCGTGCATGGGTAAAGTCGGAGAGATTTACATGAAGATTTAGCGGCTGTTTAGCGAACGAAAATGGCGGAGAAACGGCCGAGAACGTGGAAAAACGCTCGAGTAGCTGATAAATTGGGAATACTGAGGCTGCCCAACAGATAAAACGGTGGAATTTTCGATGTGTAGTTAGACTAGAACTGTGGCTTTTATTGAGCGTGGCTAGATAATGGTCGGCTGAGGATTATTATTGAGGCGGAGTAAGGCGTAATGGTCAAGGCAACTGCGGGAGATGAATTTGTATGCAGACAATACAAATCTGTCACGTTGTTTAGGTCATGGCTTGTGATGGATTACTTTTGGTTTGAGTAAATTTCACGGAAACTTATTTGTGTTTTGATTTTCTTTTGCGGACGGGCGTGGATCGAACCGGTGACCTGTCAGGCGGAAATTGGCGTGAAATTGGCGTGAAATTTACGTGGTTTTGGAAATAGGCGTTTGGATTTTTTTGCGGCGTGCTGTGGATCGAACCGGCGACTTCGAGCTGTGAAATTTGTGTTGTTTTTACGTGGATTGGAGTGAATTTTGGGGAAACGGATGGAGAAGGTTTGCTGGAATGCAGAGTGCCGCGGCGCGGCGTCGTGTGGGTGGAGAACAGGGTGGCCTTTACGTTCCGGCGGCTTTGCCGATCTCTGCAACTCCTGCGGGTACGGATTTATTTTTATTTAAATGTAGTTTTATCGTGTGGATTTTTTTTGTTTTTTGTTTGCGTTTTGTCGTATGTTTTACGTCGTTTTATCGAAAAGTTTTGATAACCTAGAACGAATTGAAGATGCTGATCAGTTTTCTTCGAAGTTACTTTGATGCATTTTTTTGACGTGGTTAGATTGCCGCTGTAATGAAATTAAGAAGCGAAAGTCTTCGTCGTGAGCGTGATATTTTTTCGGTGCTCAGGGTTTGAGTTTGGTTTCCTTTTCTTTCTATTACGTCTTTCCTGGAAGAATTTTGTAACCTAGTACTAATTTCGAGGTACTTATCAGATTTTAAACAAGTTTTTTCAATGCTTTATATACCGTGCTTATATTGCCGCTGTCGTTAAGAATGCAAAATTTTGTTCCCGAGCTTGAGTTATTTTAAAAAGATATCTTTGTTTTCCTGTCAGGGTTTTGGTTTGCTTTCATGTTATCGCAAAGCGGCAGTTCTGCCTTTCTTTTTTCTCCTTTTCAATTCTTATAGTTACAATTTGTAGTATTGCACAATATGTAGTTCTCTATTGTTTGTGTTCACTGGTAATTGATGCATAGTTTTGCGTGCACATTTGTCATGGAAATTATGAAATAAAACTTTTGCCGCCGGGCGCGACTTTTCATTCTTTTCTTTTTTCTGTCAGGGTTTGGTTTGGTTTTCTTTTTAATGTGAAGTCGTTTTATTTTTATTTTTTAGAGTTACAATTGATAGTTTTGCCTCAATATATTAGTATTTCATGTAGTGTTTTGCATGAACATTGGTTGTTTATTTTTAGTTTGTGTAAAGTTCCATGGAAATTTTGTAACCTGGAAAGCATTTTCAATTTAACGAGCTGATCGGTTTTCCTTCCGATATTTTTGTCCATCTCGTTGTGGGTTGACTTATTGTGATGTGGGAGTTTGAAATCGTGTCGCTCTCATTACGACTGAAACCACTTTTAATATTACATCACAACTTCTGGGACAAGTTTGGACAATTTATAGTTTTGTCTGTACCATAATAATGAATTTACAGTTTTGTGTTTACGTTGTTCTTTTTTCAGAATTTTGTGTGTATATTTTTTATAGAAAAATCATGAGCTAAAAGAATTTACTGATACTGACTAGTTTTTTTTCAAACAATTTAGACGTGTTTTATAGTGTGGTAAGATTGCCGCTGTTGTGCAATTTTGAAGGTTAAAATTTTCATTCAGAGTTTTTCTGCATGTGTGGTCTTTGTGTCTTTTTTCGGTGTGGCTGTTCTAACATTTGGGACTTTATAATTAATAATTTTGTACTATATTGATTAGTTATTATTTCCTACCATGGGACTTTGTGCAAGAGAAGTTCATGTCTAGATTGCTGTTGTAGTTCAACTCGAAAAGCTCGATATATTTTTATTGGTACTTTACTTTTGATTTCCTATTGTGGTTTTTAAAAATTAAATTTCATTTTAAAATTTATAAGGTAGCTCTGATTTCTCTTTCCAATTTCTAGCAGTCTGTAATTTGTAAATTGGTGGTGTGGTATGCTTTTTATGAGACATTTTGTGAGGACATTTCACCTTAACACTACTGCCCTTTGATCGATTTTTTTTTTCATTTATTTTTAATGTGGCAGTCCTGTTTTTGTTATTTTTTTAGATGTTATATTTACATTTGTGTGTGCACATTGATTACCCATTATGCTTTTGTTATTCGAGAGAATAATTGACTCCTTGTTTGGGCATTTAAGCTAAAATCTTAAATGAAATGAAGAGCTTGTGTAGGCAAGCCATAAATCCTATTCAGATTGCTGTTGGCTTTTGTACTACATGTTCTTTTTTTTTCTGCACGTAAGGATAACAAGCTGGAAGTTCACAGCTTACTGGCATTTTTTCATTCAGCTTCAAAGAGCTTTTGTTTGGGGAAGTTATTGGCTGTATGAATACATCCATTTCTTACTAGAGGGTGTTTAGGATATGTTTTTTTGTTGGAAGTTAATGAATAAATTTTTGCTCTAATTTTGCTTGAAAGGGAAGGGTTTTCAATGGGACATTTCATTTGTTTATGGAATTTTTGTGGTTGTATTTTCTCTAACTCCTAAGGAACAATTGTTTTGTACTCTGGTCCATTGTTTTGGTTTCTGTTTTTCTCAGATTTGTATTGGATGATGTGAAGTCTAACTGAGGTTTCTGATGCTCCTTGGCACAAATGACTTGTTAGTTTGTGTGGGCATCATCTATTTTTACTGATATTGCAAGTTTTTGTGTTTTCCCTAAATTCCTACGATTATTGCATCTGTCATAGAAGTGTGTTATGTATTTATTGTTACTTGATAATTAGTTCAGAAGGTCAAAACATGAATTTGCTTTGCTGTCATATTTAATGTTGAAATTTGGTTTCTCTTGTAGTCTGTAGTATTTTGTGAAGTAAATATAGACCCTTTGTTGAGTCTGAGTATTTGTCAAATTTGATGCTTGGTTCTCATTATTTTGTCTTCTTGAATTCCATAGTCAAATCATAGGGAAATAACTAGTACACTGTTTCCATTAGCTAATTGATAACTTTGAAAATCTATTTATATACTTTCAAATCATGGGGAAATAACTAGTGCACTGTTTCTATTAATTAATTGATAACTTTGACAATTCATTTATATACTTACTGTTTCTATTAATTAATTGATAACTTTGACAATTCATTTATATACTTACTTTTGGACCACAGGTTAGCATATGATCAAATGAAGTTCTGTGAGATATTTCATGCAGTTGAAGAAGGTTGGAAGAACTGCAACACTTGTAAAAAGGTTAGGAATCATTCATATGCAACATGTTTTTTTATGAAGGATTTTATTGAAATAGAGAAAAATGGAAAACCCTGATTGAGATATGTTGGCAGCACAAGACTCTTTAGAGCACCATTAAAATTTAGTTGGGAAGGAGCACATAACAAACTAACAAGGGCCTGGTCTTAGTTTCTGATCCTTCTATTACAAAGCAAATCCTCACAACCAACCAAGGGACCATTCTTTAAGAAACTTTGTCACCTACATGTAACTGAAAATGGTCTAATTCTTTTCCTCATTTGGAGCAGAGCTACTATGTCTACCCTTCTCATAACATTGCCTATAGATTTCTCCAGGAGTAGCCTGTATAGGTCTTCTAGGACTATTATGGTGTACTTCAAATGATCCCAGGAACCTTGAACATTGGCATTGATATTGGCAAATATTGTTTTTTTTTCATTTTTGTGTGGTCAATCAATTCCTCACCATTAGCTTCTGACATCCACACTCTGATCTGCTCTAGCTCTCTCTCTCTTTCTCTCTCTATCTCTTGGAATTTAATTTTGTCAAAAAATTACTGACATGCTGATTTCTAAATCACCAATTTTATTTTTCCTCTTTCCCTTATTCTAGGCAGCTTTGTCTTTTTCAAGGTCAAAATCCCTTCGTCTGACTTCACATAATTGGTGGCAATATCCCATAATATATTCATGCCCGTGTCCATTTTTTTGAATTCTGTTTCTTTTAGATCTTTGGGGAAGGCTTGCTCCTCCTGTCTCAGCTTATTTTCTTTCGTTTTCTTAACTTTTCACTGATTGCACTCTCCAAACTCCATTTCCTTCCTTTTATCAGCAGATTGAACTTTAACTTTTGAAGGAAATGCCACCTCTTGTTTAAAATACAAAATTGATGGTGATAAATAAGCACCTTATTTCTTTCTTTGGGTAAACTCAACCCCACATTATTCTCATTAGATACCTCCCTTTCCATGTTTCTACAATCACATAGAAACTGAGGCTTGTCATTGCTTTTTTCTTTGCCTATAACTGGTTGCAAGCTTCATTGATTCAAGCTTTTAAAATCAGACATTTTGGTGATGCTTCTTTCCTTTGTCATTGGCTCCATAAATAAGAATAGAAATGCATAGTTGGTTGATTGTTGCAAAAAGAAATCCATTCCTTGGCACTGCATAGCTCCATGCAAGCACCAACACACTCACAATTGACGCTCCTCACAACATCCAAGAAAACAACTTAAAAAGTGCATGGATGCACCTCCAATTAGCAACAAATTTGCCCATAAAAAGCCATTAACTTCTGGTGGAACTTGTGAACTGGATGCAAATAGAAACATTTCAAGCATGTCTGCAAACATCTCTGCCACCCTTTTAGTAGTCTTGTCCATTCTTAACCATCCTCTTGAATGGTGCCAAAGAGCAATCAAAATCCAGTTAGCAAGAAACAACACACATCTCATCCTCCAAACCACAATATGTTGTTTGAATCAGATTGGAAACCAAATTGTTTCATTTCTTCTAGTCTTGCTAATGTCTCTGATTCCATGAAGGTCTGCAACCATTCATCATGGGGCTACAAGGAAATAAGAATCGAAAAAAATAATTATTTAACCCGAGTAATCCACTATTAATCTCCACGACATGCCTCAAGACACCCTACCTTAGAGTTGAGAAGGCACTATATGCACTCCACATTGACCATAAAAATCTTATTTAATAATAAAATTTCTACATAAACAAGAAAGAGCAAGTAAATGAAATAAAAGATCATCCTCTTGCCGAATTATCACTGCCATAAAACTTGGCCAATTAAAATTTTTCTCGCATGTTAAAAAATTGAAAAACCTTAGTAACTCCCCATGGATCTCTTCTTTCTTGGTCAACTATTTAAAAAACAATCAAGAATTACCATACTACTCATGACTCTCAGTAAAAGCTCTATAGTTTTAGAAGATTGGGTAAAAGTGCTAAAGATTTTGATTAGCAACCTTCATTTTGAGGTCGTCTTTCTTTATTTATGATTTTAAAAGCTCATTGTATAGAATCACACATTCCTTAAACTGTTTAAAGCTTTCTCCTTCTAACATGACCCCTCTATTAGCCAACCAATTCACCACATTATTCCTTCCCAAAAGTAATAGTGTCACTTCATCAGTGAGCAGTTTGATCCTCCAATGATTGTGTTGTCCCCACTTCATGGCTTCAATAGTGATACTAGAATACCCCTCTATCACAATTCTTAGAAAGCCTACATCAACAACTTAATATCCATCGCCAAGCCCTTAATGGCAACCACACTGTTGGAATTATATGCCATGGATGGATGACCAAAACTAGATATCCATACCATAGAGTGCACATAAAACCCTAATCACCTTTACCAATCCAAAATTCACCTTTAAGGACCTTTACTTCCTTTTTGTTCATTTATCAATGAGCTGGTTTGTATATAATACATTACAATATCAATATCTAAGACATTATTTTAATTTTGTGTGACAAATGCTTTTTCTTCCTTTAGTGTATACGGTGATACCATTGTCATGCATTTAGGTTTCTTTATAACCTATATACTATAGGATAGAGTCTTTAGAGAGCTCTCTCAAACTTGATTACCTTGTATTCAAAGTGGAACAACACTGACTAGAGAGCCTTGGATTATCTTTAGACAAAGCCATGTCTTTGTTAATTCAACAATCTCACTTTCTTTCCCCTGGTTTGGGGTGCCACATTTTGCATCCTGCAACTTTGGATGCAATGTAATTGGGTAGTACTTTAATGAAGCATTGCCTTAGAAATCCACCTTCCTCACCATTGCCTCTCTTCCTAAACAATGATTTTTAAGTCAATGATTTGGCAAAGTTCAGTTTGTTCCAAGTGGTAGATCCTTTGGAAAGCAAACCAGTGGTAAAGATCCTATCTAGGACCTCACTACCTAGGTGCTTCTTGTGAATCATGGTCTTCCATTGTGTGTCACTTTTGTTATAGATCCACCATACTAGTTTTGCGCTTAACTTCATATGTAGCATTTTAGTGTAAAGCAACAAGCTATATTATGTCCAAAGCCCTAATTTTGTCATAAACCACAAGCAAGACTATCTTTCATAGTGATATGGAGGCTAAAGATTATGTGGATAAATACTTGTGTTAGTCTTTGCAAATTGTTTGAATGAAAGAAAAGAAGCTAGCAACATTGATTAAGCTTGTTTGTTATTTTCTTTGCTACCTTGCTATCAACCACATGTTCTTAGACTATGGAGGCTTTTGTGGTAATTGTGTAGTCAACTTTCGTAAAAAGGGATGGGAAAAATGATGTTGCTTTTAAAAAAAAAAGATAAAAGTGTATAGTGAAGTGCCGCAATACAATTTTAAAAAAATGTATATAAGCTTCATATGTTGCTAAGATATTGGCTTTTCTTAGTGAATTGCACACCCCATTCATGCACACACTGTGCACCTCACTATACTTACTAAGGTGCAAAGAGAGGACTAAGAATTTGTTGAAGTGGTTGATAGAGTTATTATTTTCATTCCTTAATCTAGATTAATTCATGCAAGAGTAGAAGTGTTATGTGAAAAGAAAAGTAATGGTACCATTTAAATGTACATTCTTACAATATGCATATACTCAAAATGCCTAATATTCATTATGGTGGTTTCATTACATTTGCTATTATGATCTATAGTTCTTGGGCACAATGTCTCAAAACTCTTCTAATCTAATCTTTCACTTAATGGTTAGTGTCTCATATTTTTCGTTTACTATATATGTGATTCAATGGGCTAGACTTTGGCAAAGTGTTTTCTCTTGAATTTTAATGGATGTTCCATGCAAACCAACAAGTGTCCCATCTAGCCATTGGTGTTTCCTCCTCCATTTGTTCAATATGTGGAGGAACATACATTTGTTTGTGTAGCTTGACATCTCTATCTTTTGCTCAAATTTAGTGTTGAGAGTGCATCTTTAAGTTTGCTTTGGCCAAAATTGGAGGTTAACATTCCCTCTCGTTGAGTTTTTTGGTTGTCCTCAAACAAAATCCACTACTGCTATGGGTGTTGGGTTCTTTTCCTTTGAGTGCTTCGAGCATAGTGTTTAGGAATTTTTTGAAATTCCACACATTGCTTTCTTGTAGTTTTTGTTTGACCATGTGATTGTAAGTTTATGGGCCATAGTTTGAAGGCTTTCTTCACTATGTTGGGAAAAAATTAGGTAAGCATATCCTAGAGCTTGGCATAATTTGTGGCAAAGGGATGATCTATAATTGTGTATGGTAAGATGAGTGTGTTGTTTGCCCAATTTGCAATATGCTAATGATTTTGTAGTTTATTAATTAGAGCAAGAAGTGCCTCATTTGACTTTTTGTAGTTGCCCTAGATGCATGTGAGCTACTTGGTGTATAACTGCTCTTCTATAGGGTTGTATTGGACATGGTTTAACAATATTTAGAACAATTCATATAGCTTGATCCTCATCTTCCCAAGGAAATCATGCACCCACTTTATCTTGTAATAGCTTTTGGGGAATAAGCATTGGAACTTGATGTAGGAGCATCCTTGGTTTGTTGGCTATCTTTATCAATCAAAAAGACTTTGTTTTCTTTTAGGTTTGATTTGTTTCTGTAGGTTTTTTTTTTGTGTGATTGAATTTGGATTATTTGATTTCTTTCATATTTTTTGAAAGGTTTATGGATGCTTGTGCATTTGTGCAAAGGAATATTGAAATAACATGTGAGTTGTACTTCTTATTTGAGCTTTGAGACCTGGTGGTAATGGTTATATCCGAATTCAATTCTAGGTTTTGAAATTTTATTTTTGTGCCTTCGAGTAGGTATTAAGGAACTATATGGTGTACCTTGAAGGTTTTGCTTGTGTATTGGTCCACCTTGAGTGGATAGGTGGAAGCATTTTGATGTATTTGACTTGGGAAAGAAGGAGCACTAATCATTGGAGATTGCAATTGGTTCTTGATGAGTACAAATTTACATTCCTTTTTGTAGGCATCATTCTCCAACTCCCATAATTGTTTATTTTTGTTATTTTGAGATCTAATCCCAATGATTGATTGTGAACGAGCCTTTGTGCCCTCTTGTATGAATTCAATCATTAAGAATCAATAGGGATTCATGTTTGTTCCATTTCTATCTCTATGTACTTGCTTTAGTGTGCTATGTGTTAAGTTGAGCTACTTGGTTTGATTGCTCATCATTTGGCTCTCAAACCTTGACCTACATCAAGTGGTATCAAAATGAGGCGTGCTCCTTGTGGTGTGAAGATCTTCGTAAACCCTAGAAAGCTTGATTTGTGTGTGGTATGGCCGAAAAAGTACTCATAGAATTATGGGATTTGCACTTCACAATGTAGCCTAGAAGAGTTATCGGAGAGGGTTGAATTGGGATTGCCAATGTGACTAGGAAATTCAATGAGGTGACCTAATTGTTGAGAAAAATGCAATGAATGATGGATGCAATGGAACTAGATTGCTACAATGGGTTTGTCCAATAGGAGCACCCTAGTGATATGGAGGAGCAAGTAGAGCAAGAAGAGGAGGGCAAGTGACTAATGCTAATATTGCAAAGTGGTAGAGGCTATTGAGAAACATCTCAAGGATTGGGAGATGATTGTTGATGGAGGTTTTATGCTTTTTGGTATCATTGAATCCAAAATAATTGATTGAGTGGATTACTATGATGGAGTTCTTCTAGGTTGAAAACTTCTTGGATCCTTAGAGAGTAAGAATTGCCCAAACCAAGTTGAAAGGGAATGTTGTGTTATTGTAGAAGGAGATTTAGTTGTAGCATGCAAATAATTGCAAGGGGAGGATCACTTGTGGGACTAGATGGTTGCAAAGCTCAGGGGTAAGTTCTCGCTTGGGGACTACTAGTTGGATCTTTTGAAGAAACTTTATAATGTGTGCCAATGCACAGGTAGTGTGAAGGAGTACATGGAGGAGTTATATAAACTTTTGGTTTGGCCATCATGATTTGGACTAGGAAAAATAGCATCGTATGTTAATGGCTTGGCGAACAAGAGGAGATGTGTATGCCAAGGCTTTGTACCATTGAGAAAGCCTATCAATATCCCTTGAAACTCAAGAAGAAGATTCATTGACAATAGCAGAAAAATGCCATAGGGGAAGGAGGGACTAGTAGGATAGGAAGTGGATCAAGTGTTGAGAAACCTCAACAAGGTTGAGGGCTAAGGGAAGTTATCCCTCCCAAGTTAACCATTAGTATTTGTAGTAGCACTAGCTAGAAGAAAGATCATAATCAAGGATTCCATGGAATTTGCTTTCGGTTTAGCAAGAGGGGACATCAAGTTGTGTAATGCAAACCTATGTAGTTTTCTTGTGTTGGAGGGGCATAAGAGCCCATACAACAAGGGTGAGCGTTGAAACTACAAGGCCATTACGGGTGAGCATTGAGAAGAATGAGTGCATTACTCATGAAGATGAGGGTGGAGGTTTTTCGATTTGATGAGATTCAAGAATTATATCTAGAAGATGTGAATTTTAGGAAATCTTGGAGGCCATGCTAGACTCTTGTAGGAGATAGGACACAATAGCTAGGTTGACGAGTTATTAAAAAAAATAATTGTGAATAATGCAAGGTTCCCAATTAGGGAAAAACATGGTGAGGTTTTGTAGGCCATTTTGATGTGGACAAAACATTGGCACTATTGAGTGAAAGTTATTTATTGGGATTGGATGGTATCATAGGTCTAGAAGTTTGTGCACAAATGTTAGTTACACCAAGGTGAAAGGGAAATAGTCATAATACATAAGGTTGTATCAACCTTTATTGATATTGTATTGGACTTGGGAGGACATTAGTATGGATTTTGTCCTTGGATTGCTCAAAACTCAATGTAGTCATGATTTAGTGTGTGTGGTGGTGGACCAACTGCCCAAGATGGCACATTTCATTCCTAGTTGGAAAACTAGTGAGATGTCGAATTTGGCAAACTTATCCTTCAAGGAGATTGTAAGAACGCATGGATTGCCCAAGAGTATTGTATTATTCTATTAGATTGTGATTCCAATTTTTTTTTTACTTCTTTTTTATTCAAGCACTATTGTGTGCACAATTATAGTCTCACTCATTTTTTCAATTTGTGTGCTCATCTTTACTCAATGCACACCAAACAACCACAACACAATTTTGTGTAGGACCTTTTTTGTGCACTAAGCATACTTATTTTGCATCTTTGTATAGCACTTTAGCACACTACTCGTTCATATTTATACAACTTAGCTTGCTTGCGTATTTTAGTCTAACACATGGGAGAACATGCCCACATTTGGAAATGTCTAGTTTGGCATCATACATGTCCAACACCTAGTTGTGTATACAACACATGTTTAATCAACCTTATAGGATTTATACTTGGCACCATACGAGTTCAACACTTGTCACATTCTTGTCGACATGTAGAGCGTTACATATGCTTTTGACATATGTTGGCATATTGTTGTAGGCCTAGCTAATAACCCCTATGTATAAATAGTTGTCTTGTACAAGGTATGGAAAAAAAGTTCATATTAGTAGTAGTTGTGTACACATATCACTGCACAAATCTTCTTTCATGCAATACATTTATATTACAAAGTTTTCCGTTCTTTTTGAATATCCATATGCCTACTTGTCTAAAGTCTTCTATACACATTATACAAATTTTGTAGGTTATTACTTTTTGTCCTTTGATCCTTCGAGGGTTTAGATCATTGGTATTGGAGAAAGAATTTTTTTATTCCCAAAACTTTTTCATGCCCATTCAAATGTGCTCATAGCAAAAGGATTGTGTGCCTAGTTCAATGTTTGAGTAATGTTTCCAATACTAAGAACAAAGGATTGTGGCACATAAACGTATACCTAAGGTTTCAGTAGAAGTGCAACAATTGCTTAATGCAACCTTAGAAATGCAGTGCTAAGAACTTTTTAGGTAGTTTTGTGACTTGATGACTCTACTTGGACCCATGCTGATGCATCTTGGCCAACAAGCCATAATGCATCATCATAACCCCTTTAGAGTGCAAATCAATCTTGACATTCTAGTATTCGAGGGTAGAATCGATGTTGTAGCATTGAACAATTAGATTTGACAATTTGAGACCTATTCCTGTCAACAAGTATATTGACGAATATTGTTCGCAATGTTAATTGTTAAAAATGTCAGTCACTGGTGGCAAGTAACTAATGCCAACAAGACAAAGAGCATGCTTCCATCTAAACTTGGAATGACTTCATCAACACTTTGCAAGACACGTATTATCCTCTTTAACAATTATACGGATGAATATATAAAGTTTAAACAATTGCATCAATTTAGAGATCAAATTGTGGAGTATTACGCCAATGAGTTCCATGATTACTCTGTACATCTATTTGATGGAATGTTAGAAACTTAGAACATTTCCAAGTGCTCAAATTATCAATGGACTTTCACCTCTTATCTACATTAAAAGGGACTTCCTTAACATTTGATACTTTGTGTCAAGCATTCATAATGCTTCCCAAACTGAAGCAAAAGCAAAGATGAGGCAACAATGATTTCTTTACACAAATGCAAAGTTGTGCAAGAAAATGTTTGTTCATAACAACCATGTCAAAACATGCTAAACCAAAGTTTGCAGCAGATTTTTTTGATTGTCATCACCAAACCTCAAGTCTTCCAAGACATTTACACTAGACAAGGATAAAGGGAGCTGACACAAAATTTACAATGGTGTAACTATCACCATTCCCACTCTCATAGTGATGCCGATTGTGGTGAACAACAAACATTTGTTGCACAAGCCACATTGGATCTTGTTGATGACAAGGAGATTGATCAAGATATTCAATGCCTTGATACAAGTACACCAACTGATACTTAAAGAAAATGGGAATGACATCAATGGTAAATTTGGACACATCATCATTGACAACAACCACCAAAAGAACATCATTGCATAGAATGTGGTAGAATACCTTTGGGCTCCACACCAATGCTCATCCAACTCCCTATTCTTTGTGATGGTTGCAACACAACAAGAAAATACAAGTCGCCAATGCACATTTAATTATGCTATTGAACCTATATGCAAGACACAATCACATGTAATGTTGTACCTTTAGAAGTTTGTGATATTTTGCTCGGTAGACTATTTGTCTATGATTGTGAGGGTACTTATAGTAAAACCATAATTTTGGAAAATTCATGGTAGTGGATTGGTATTTTAAACTATGAGAATATCATCACAATCCATACTAACCTTGGTCTTAGCTAAACAATGCAACAAAATATTTGTGACACAAAATTTTATACTTTTGATGTTGTAGCGTCATAAATTGTCACCCTCAATAATTTCACACTAGGTTTAGCTCCCCCTTATGTGCCTGGACCTAATTGTGCTTATAATTTGCTCGTTTTATGGTCGTTTTCGGAAAATTAGGATAAAAATGGAAATTAATATTAGATATTCATTTAAGGAAATCAAAAGCCCCAAAATATGTCTGGTCTAGGGCGCCCACACCCTTGACCAACCTATTTTGGCCCAATTTTAAATATGTTATTGTTGGCATTTTCAATATTTACAAATTTAACTTTATTTGTTGGCTTTTCATAATTAATTTTGCGGGAAACAAATAAATGCATATAAATGTATTTTTCACCATTTGAAACTAGAAGGCAAATTTGGATATCAATTAAGCATCCTAAAAAACAGTCAAGGCAATTCAAGGGCAGAATAAGCAACATTTCACAACACTTTCATCAATCAAGATCATGTTTGTAAGGCATTAGAAAAAAAAGGAAAGAAGCGTTATGAACAAGAAGCTATTATGATGCACTTATCATGAAGATGTATGGAGTTATTCTCTACTGCTAGCTACAATAATCTATTATTTTTTGTGGACTAACCTCTTGCAAGTCTAGTAAGTGATTCAAGCATCCATCAAACAACCTTTGGTGGCAACTTATGGCATGAACATCACTTTGACAAGGGTTTCATGCCTAAGGTAACATTATCATTTATCTTTTGTCATTTTTGTTGATTATTGTTTTTACCTTTCCCCAATCTAGGGCACGCCCTCTTGATCATCATCATTTATTGTACGTGGAGGTGGAAACACCAAAACATAGTTTGACTTAGGCAAGCCCCTATACAACACACCCCTCTTTTCATGTGTGCAAGTCAGATCTGAAGGTTTCGTCAATAGGAAGTCATAGAAAACACACAATAGATTATAACAAATCATTAGAGTTTAGATCTTGCAAAAACATCCTTTTTGGTCTAGGTTGCTCACGCCATTGTCTGCCCAATTCAGGATCAGATTTTGATAGTAGGTTCTTCTCTATCACCATTTTTCAGATCTGGGTTTGTTTCGTCAGTTTCTATTTTCATCTGTGCAATAAATTACATTTTCAGATCTAGGGTTTTTATCAAATATGCTTATTAAAACACATCAAAATTCTTCTCCTTGCAACTCAAAAGGACCAAACCCTAGGAGATTGGCCCTCCTTTGTGGCAGCTAGCCAATCATCAAAACCCTAGTTGGTTTGTGTTTGAATGTGGAGTCAAAGGGAAAGACTTAATCATAGTTAATTGTAATGACCCCGACTCGTGTATATGATATTTTTCGATTTCTCAGACACTTAATTTGACATATTTCATTTGTCAATTAAGTAAATATAAGTTGAGTTTGCTTCGGTTGTGCCACTGGAACTTGATTTATTGATATTGCTCAGATTTACAGAAACATTGAAGCTTATCATAACAAATGTGGTGATAACATGCAATACATAAGCAACACAAATTTGAGAATCCACAATGTGATATTCCACTGCCTAATAAGTCTGAACTGCAAATACTGATGCTTAGAATTTAATAACAGACTTCCATTATCACAGAACAATTGTTTTTAGGGCAATACATCCGATGCTTTGAGTAATGCATCTAGAACTCCAGGTTAACTTTAATAAACGATTCCTACATTGATGAATACCTGGAAATGACTATTACATAACAGACTAAGGAAGAGCAACACCTTGGAAATGTTTGATAACCAAGCAGCAAATTGGACATTGACTGGAAACACAGAGGTGGTCACGTCTAACAAATCTTCACTCAGCTGATCCATGTGACATTCCCAGACAGTCATAAATCACTACGCCTTCCCTTTAGTTGTCAAAGGCAACCTGGAATATGCAAGGCGCAATTTTGTAGACTCTCGTCTTTTTGTTTGCAGATATAATATCGAACAAATCAAAGATATTCACTTTCAAGCTGCTCTCAACTTTCTTCAAGGTGACTCGAATATTTCACTCTGTCTTTAATTTCTGACAAGACTCTAGGTTTGTCTTCAACCGCGTGAAAGAAGTCCAACTATCGGCCCAAACGAATATTGTGTTTGTCTTATTAACTTGCCAAGCAGCCACCTGGCGATCTCTTGGCTTTTTCCGTCTTATTTGAATGTCGACTAACCGCCTTGGATATGCGCTTCTCTTCACTTGGCAATAACATCCTTCAATGATGACGGCTTCTTCAAACTTCAGCAGTCCTCCTCAATACTTGCTGCGTTGGCATATAATCTTTGTCCTATCAGCTACTTCTCTTGACGCGACCTACCTTGTCTTATTCCCTTGACTAATCGTTTGTCTCCTGGCGGCTTTCAAATTGCACTCTGCCTTAGGCGTGTATTTGTCTTTTGCTGAATATTATTATCGGCTCTTCTAGCACTATAGTCTCCTTGAGAAATATCAGACAAAAGCTTTGCCGTCTACTTATATATAATTTTTCTTTTTCAGATTTGTCTCCTGCCTTTTAATTTGTCTTACTGAATGCTGACAAGTTTGTCTTTTTTGTAGAATTCGTCCCTTCTCTAAATTCGTCTCTTATCTGACTTGGCATTTAACAGCTGCACAATTATGAATATCTTTCAAATTTTAATGTCCCTTGTCTTGCCGACGACTTCCTCTTATTCTCTATTCTGATTCTTCCTCATACTTGTTCGATGCTCCTCTTCCTTACATCGTCCTATGTAATATATGAAATAGCTCCAAGAGACGTGCCTCCATCGAATCTACATGTGTCCATTCATTAGTGATTAATGTTAGTTTATCTTTGTGTTTATCTCCTTGAATTTGCTGGATTTGTATTATCATTCGACTAGTGTATGATATATATATATATATATATGTGTGTGTGTGTGTGTGTGTGTGTGTGTGTGTGTGTATGTATGTATGTATATATTATAAAAAATGTAAATATATGAAATTGATCTCCTAAATACTTCCCTGATGATGGGGACATCACATTAATCTACTAGTTAGATCTAGGATCTCTTTTCCTACTCTACAAATGGTTCACATAGACAAACTATACAATCAAGCAAACATGCTATTATAATGCACAACACCACACCTACCACATTGCAACATCATCTCGACAATATTTTGTGTCATACAATGAAGTTTTCACCAATTGCATGGGCCTTTCTATGTATTGCTTAGTGCAACACACAATTGACTTGTTTTTTGGATATCTTCCAAATAGCTCTTTATATTGCAAATTAGTATGGGAGAATGACAAAGTTCAATGGCTAGTTCAAGAATTGGTTGATCAAGGAAAAATCAGGCCAAATTCATCTCTTTGTAGAAGTTCAATTGTGCTAGCACCAAAAGAGGACAACACATGGCATCTTTGCATTGGACCACTATGCACTCAACAAAATATGGATGAAAAATAGGCATCCTCTTCTATGCATTGATGATCTCTTGGATCAACTTTGAGAAGCACACTACTTCACCAAAATTAATCTAAAGTCATCACCAAGTTCTAGTCCAATTAGAAGACATTTGGACATTGACATTCGAAACACAAGAGAGGCTCTACAAATTGATGGTTATGCCTTTTGGTCGAACTAATGCTTTTTGGACATTGATGCACCTGATGGAGGAGGTTCCTTGCACATTTATCAATTCACTGGTCATTGCCTACTTGGATGATATCCTCATCTTTAGTAGGACATGAGATGAACATGTACAACAAGTTGCATGTGTATTGGATGCATTGCACAAACACAAGTTGCAAGCTAAGCTCAACAAATACACTTTTGGCACTACTTAGATTTAGTATCTTGGTTATGTTATCAACTACTCAGACATTCATGTTGACAAGAGTTAATCATGTTGATTTAAGACTGGCCTATTCCATGAAACCTCGTAATTGCACAAGTTTCATGGACTTTACATTTTCTATTGAAGGTTTGTCCATGGCTTTTCACATATCACTTGGCCAATTAACTAGATTACTTGTGCCAAGGCAACGTTCCAATGAACTCCTATGCAATGGCATGGCTTTGATGAACTCAAACAATGTCTATGTTTTGTGCCCATTTTGGTACTTCCAAACATTGTGTGCTCATTTGAGATATAGATAGACATATCAAAATATGCTTTTGGTGCTCTACTACTCCAGCATGATTGTCCTATCACCTATCACTTTGAAACATTTAGTGATATTGTGTAGTGTTAGTCTATTGACTAGAAGGAACTCTATGCAATAGTGTATGCTATTAAGCAATGGCGCCACTATATTCTCAGCAAAGATGCCATTATTGATTCTGATCGTCAACTGTTTCGATTTTTACTCACAAAATATATTAGAAAATGCGAGGCATATGAAATGGATGACATATCTACAACAATTTCACATGATAATCAAAGCATGAGAAGGGGCACAACAACAATGTTGTGGATTGCCTTAGTCAATTGCCAATTAATACACTTACCACCATATTAGAGCTTTGTGACCATACTTTTTCTGATTGGAGATCATAGTACACAACAAATAAGGATTTTGTTGTAATGTCCTCTACTTGGTTTTTTGTATATTTTCTGTTTTTTATGTAATTTTCTGATTTCTGATGCAAAACCGCAAACTGAAACAACAAATCAAAATGAAAGTAACTGCTGGAAATTTGTTATCAAAACCCTTTATGGCTGGAAAATAACTTTAATTCCACCCCAAACTAGCAAAATTCACCTATAGATGATAAATAACGCAAATGAAAATGTGGGTTAAGGTCTGATATGAAATGGACAGCCAACTTAACACCCTTTTAATGCAATAACACATATATTTTTATTTTCCGACTTGCAATAATTGCATTTGAATGGAAATGATGAATATAGCAAGTTGGTGGCTGGATCTGATTGTACAAGTGCTGTAACAGTAACAATGGCAAGGCAAATGACCTAAGAAGTTCATGTGGCAGCTGGAAACAATTAATTGTAGGCTGCTCAACAGTCCCAGGCCTTCTAAAATGCTGATAATAGTCAATAAAAATGTCTGCAAACAGCAATAGATGCTGATGCTGCTTGTCTAAAGTGCTGTTGTAACCTCCTTCAATGTTGGTATGCCCAATTATGGCCCGGAAACTGATAAAAACAACAATAGCTAGGATCTGTTCTCCCAAGCAATGGTGCTTCCAAGAAAAGTGGCTGGAAATGTTGTTGTGACAATAAATGATGACAAACCCACTCTGGAAACCCTTTAAAGTGATGGTGTTGTCATTAGATTTGCGGAATATGCAACACATGATGATAAATTGTCTCCTCATTGTTGCTATACTGAAGTTGATGTCTCATGTCTGTATATGCTAGTTGCTACACTAATGACAAAGAATTATTCTCTAAAAATGTTGATTTCATTGTAGTGACATTGTAGCAGCAACATGTAATCTTGATGCTTGGCCAAAAATGCTGATTTCATCATAGCAACATAGCAGCAACAAAATGTGTTAAAAACCCTCAAACCAGCAATGGAAACTGTTGGCAAATTCTCCTGAGGAGTGGCATCCAAGAACCTCTGAAGATTAAGGATTTGGGTGTTAGGCTTTCGTTAGCTCCACCTGAAGGGAGGGATTTTGATGATTCTGACATTGTGGAATCTCCTAGGCATGACCCTATACCAGTAGATTTCCCTCAGGATAACTTGGATCAACATCTAGATGATATTATTCCAGGTAACCCAAGTCATGATGATGATCATCTTGATTTGGAAGAAGATGCATCTCCTCCTCATCCTAAGTGGTGGGCGAAGCTCATTGGTGGTGTTCGAGGTGATGAGCTTGTTGAAGGTAGATTGTCTAGAGGCAAGAGCAAACAAAATACAGTGAATTTTGCTCTTATGGCCAACATTCAGAGTATTTATGAGCTCCAAGATTATTCAGAGGTGCAGGGTAAACCTGAATGGAAAAAGGCTATGGATTCTGAGCATCATAGTCTTTTGAAGAACAATACTTGGGTTCTGTTAGATCTTCCACCAGGGAAGAAACCCATTGGCTGCAAATGGGTCTACAAGGTAAAATACAAAGTTGAGGGAACACTTGAGAAATACAAGGCTCAGTTGGAGGCTAAGGGGTTCTCGCAGAGAGAAGGCATTGACTATGAGGAGACCTTTGCTCCCACAACAAAGATGAGCACCATCTGACTTGTCCTAGCCATTGCAATATAGTTTGGTTGGAAGGTCCACCAAATGGATGTGAAGAGTGCCTTCCTCAATGGAGATTTGGAGGAAGAGGTCTACATGATGCAACCTCCTAGTTTCAAGGTTGCAGGCAAAGAGCACAAGGTATGCAGATTGCTAAAGGCTCTTTATAGCCTAAAGTAGGCACCCCCAAGGCATGGTACTTGAAGATTGACAAGTACTTGGTTGCATAGGGGTTTTAGAGGAGTCCTTTAGATGCAAATTTGTATGTCAAAAGCACTGGTAGTGATATCATCCTTCTTGTCATCTGTGTGGATGGTATCATCATTACTGGCAGTGGGTTACATTTGCTTGAGAAGATCAAGTTGAATTTGTATAAGGCATTTGATATGATAGATTTGGGTCTTTTGCACTATTGTCTTGGTGTAGAAGTCTGGCAGATAGGTGGCAGTATTTTCATCTCTTAGTTGAAGTATGCAAGGAGTTTGTTGGAGAAATTCAAGATGGCAAAATCTCATCCACTCCTATGGAGAAGGGGCTGAAACTTTCAGCCAAATCAGACTCACTAGTGGTTAATGAGTCAATGTTCAGGCAACTAGTGGGCAGCCTCATCTATCTTACTGCCACTAGACTTGATCTCAGTTATGCTGTGAGCTGCATTTCTTGTTTCATGACTGCCCCTAAGGCTGAACATTGGGTTGCAGCGAAGCAAGTGTTGAGATATGTGAAAGGGACATCTGACTTTGGCATTCTATATAGTAGAAGCAAAGATCTGAGGCTGGTTGGTTTTATAGATTTAGATTGGGTAGGTTCTGTTGATGACAGGAAGTCTACTTCTGAGTATGTTTTCAGTCTTGGTATAGGTGTAGTCACATGGACTAGTAGGAAGCAACATGCAATATCTCTTTCCTAGATAGAAGCAGAGTATCGGGGAACGATTAAGGTAGCATGTGAGGCAGTATGGCTTTAGAGGATGCTTGCGGACATGTAAATGTCTCAAGCAAGTCCTTTACCCTTGTTTTGTGTCAACCAAGGGGTGCTAAAGCTTGCCAAAAATCCAGTCTTCCACGAGCGCACCAAACATGTTGAGCTTCATTATCACTTCATCCGATAGCTTGTTGAAGATGGATCTGTGATGTTGCAGTATGTTCTAACTGAGGATCAAATTGCAGACATTCTCACCAAGTCCCTTAGTTCAGACAAATTTGTAAAATTTAGGGGTTAACTTGGTGTAGTTAGTAGAATAACCATTAAGGGAGGGTATTAAAGTAATATTGTAATATTTAATGGTCATCTTAGTCATTAGTTTATTTTTAGTTAACTTAGGTTGCTTTCAGTTAGTTTTAGCAACTTTCCTTTTGTTCTTTTGTTATTGATTGTTTCTTTTAAGAAACATTGTCTTGTAAACTATTATTAAACGAGTATTCCTCTCCTTGTTTACAACATCAATTAATTATCATTTCAATTTTCATCCCCAAATCCAATGACGAAAATCCAAAAGGGTTTGTATATTTGCAAATCAACCAAGTGTTTTTGTCCTGGGGAGTGAACTTAAACACAAAGGACAAAATCTAAAAATTGAGTGGCAAAATGATATCAAAAACATGATAGTGGAAATGAAGCCAAGTGCCCGCCTTTTGTAGCGTTCCAATTGGGCCCTTGGGATCAATTTCCTTAAGTATTTAAAAGTATTTTTTATTTAATAATAATATTATTTAGGTTGTCCCTTATATTACAGAGTATCGGGCTCAACTTAAAATAATATTAAAAATTGTTTCCTTTGCTTTACCCTTTAGCTTATAGGAAATGGGGATAGGCTAGAGGTCTTCTTCTTGGCTATGACATTTATGCAGCCATTCAACATGTTGACACAAGGTACATCAATGGCAATTTTTTATTTTTCCAATTAGCTTCTTTATAAGATTGGACACCTTTATGCCCCTATGAGCACACACCAACAATACTTGATTTAGGCACATTAATCCAAAACAACAAGTCACTTTGGCATCTTCAAAATGCTTGCTGCACTTTAACAACACTTCTATTGGCCTCACATGTGCACAAACAGTAAACACTATAAGATCAGGTTAAATTCAAACCCAAAGGTAAAGACCAAGTAGCAACCATAACTACTTCAAATCTAAACCAAGAAATCCCAAATCTAAACAAGAAAGCACAAGAAAGCAAAGGAGATCAAACAATAAACAAAGCTATACCAAACTCCATACTCAAACTTGATTCACCTTCCTTGCATCTCCTCAAAACTGCTTTTGCAAGCTTGCCCTCAGTTTTTGTTGCATACAAGTACCTACAAATGACAATGATATGATAACAAGAATATTGGAGATATGTGGTTGTCAAGCCAAAATGAAGGAGACAACTCTCTTTTATAGAAAAGCTTCTCAAATGGACGGACGAGATTGAAGGTCTAGAAGATGCCAAGATCAACGGTGGAGGATTCATGCACCACAGAGTAGTGGGCTAGGGACGGCTAAGGATAGATGGTCAAGATTCTTTGAAGACCGAAAGCAATTGATGGTCAAGATTTGAAATGAGAAAGTGGAGGGAAGGTAGTGGAGGAATCAAATATTAATTTTTAATTCTTGGAGAAGCATGTGAGGGAATAAATAATCATTTAGATTGTTTATTTGAGAGAATAAGGGAAATGGATATTTAATTTAAAATGATTGTGGAACCATTAAATTAAATATAGAGGAAATGGGAAAGAGGGATTAAATAATTAAATTAGATTAATTATTTAATGATGGAAGAGTGATAAAAGATAGTTAAATAATTCCAATAATTATTTAACTATAGACGGAAAAAGAATGTTAGCGACACAATTAAATTAATATTAATTTATTTAATTAATCAAAAGGAAGAATAAAGCAAGGGAACGTGAATTAATTAAATAATTAAAAATTATTTAATTAATAGAAGAATGTGGTAAAATAATTAAATAATTAAAATTACTTAATTATGCGAGGAAGAGGAGAGATTGAAGCAGAAAAACGTTGTTCGCAGACCCAAGACATTTTTCAGTGTCTACAAGCACCACCTCAATTCTTGCATATCGTGTTGCATTATGAAACCTTCAAACAAGACTTTGGGGCACAATATTCCTCAAACGGTACCTCAATGGTCATGGGAGTCCGTCAACATGGATTTTCTTAGTGGCCTACCAACCACGAAATGCCAAAATGACTATTTTTGTTGTGGTTGACATATCCTCTAAAATGGTGACTATGATTGCTTGCAAGAAGACCATCACGACACTCAAAACCGTGTGCATCTTCTTCAACCATGTTTGGCTTCACTTTGGGCTTTCGACCTCCATTGTCTTTGGTTGTGATCCTAGAATTGTTAGTACTTTTTGGCGAACTCCCTAGGCCATATTAGACACACAATTGGATTAGTCTACAACTTTCCGCCCATAGACTAGTGGGCAAAAAGAGGTGATGAATTGCACATTGGTTCATCTTATCCAAATTCATAATGGTGCACATCTGCTTACATGGGATGATAGTCTACCTTTTGTCAACATGCTTTCAATAGAGCACTAAACAACTCTACATTGCATAGCGCTTTCCAAATATGTCTTGGGTTCCAACTAGTGGCATCTCTTGACATGTTGTATTGTGCACTAGTTGAAACACATGTACACAAAAGAGAAGCAAATAAAGCTCAATGATTAATTCAATCCAAGATTTTCATCAACAAGTCCAACAAATTCTTTAGCGCCAACAATAGAAATACAAAGATTGCCATTTAACGCATTATGCTCTACATACTTTCCAAGTTGTGACAAAGTACGGCTTCATCCCTATAAGGAACCATAGTGCAAAATTAAACCTTTGCATTATGGTGCGTACACCATATTATATGCAATAGGTGAATTCTTTCATTCTCAACATACCACAATATTTGGGTTTGAATCTTATTTTCAATATAGGGCTACTCAAACCATACTTCCTTCCACTTTTGGAGTTGACATAGTCACAATGTCCAACAGACTTGGACAATGCACATGTCAATTCAATGGGAAAGGATGCCATCATTGATGTGCTACTACTAGTACTTGCTTAGGCAATCATTGACTGTTTTGCATAGTGAAGGCTACGTAGTATGTTGACCAAACAAAATGGTACAACTTGGAACAACTCTATACACATTTACATGCACTCGGATCAAAGGCAATGGAAACCATTGCATCTTAAGAAGGGGTGATTGATTTGAGCACAATTGCATGCATAAGTATAGTCTCACCTATTCATTCAATTTGCACATTTGTCTTTACTCAATGCCCACCAAGCAGCCATATCACAATTTTAAGCAGGACCTTTATCTTCACTAGTCAATGCACAATCACTGTACATCTTTGCACAACACTTCAATGCACAACTCTCCTGAATTTTTGCACAACTCTCGAGAATATTCACACAACTTTGCATGCTTTCATATTTTGGTCTAGCACATGGGAAGACATGCCTACATTTGGATATGTCTAGTTTGGCTTCGGACCTCTTGTTTGCACTAGTTAATGCACAATCATTGCACATCTTTGCACAACACTTCAATGCACAACTCTTGAGAATAATTGCACAACTTTTCATGCTTTCATATTTTGGTCTAGCACATGGGAAGACATGCCTACATTTGGATATGTCTAGTTTGGCTCCATATGTGCATCCAACACTTGGCCACATCTACACCTCATGTTTTATCAACTATATAGGATTGACACTTGGCACCGTGCAAGTTCAAAACCTATCACACTTTTTCCCACATGTAAAGCATCCCACACTTTTGACATTTGTCAACATGTTGTAGGCCTATTTGATGGCCCCTTTGTATAATAGCTGCCCTATACAAGGTATAGGTAGAGAATTTCATACTAGTAGTGGCTGCATACATATCATTGCACATATCTTCTTTCATGCAATACATTTACAGTACAAAGTTTTTCGCTCCTCTTGAATGTGAATATGCCTTCTAATCCAAAGTTTCTTATGCATATTCTACAAATTATGTAAGTTATTACTTTTTTTTGTAGTTTTGTCCTCTGGTCCTCTTGGGGTTTGGATCTTTTTTGGAGGACCTTGTGGAGGAAAATGAGAACTAGCTTGGATTTTAGTTTTGCCTATCACCCTTAGATTTATGGGAAAATTGAGGTGGTCCATAGGAGTTTTGGAAACCTGATGCAATGTTCAATAGGAGACAAGCCCAAACAATAGGATTTGGTGTTGCACGGAGCAAAATTTTCCTATAATGATTCATAAATAGGGAGGGTCTCCCTCATGCATTATTCCAACAACGTATACTCACTTTTGTAATTTAAAAAAAAACATCCCAATACACAAAATCTTAACCTCTCATGGTTAGTTACATATCAACATGTGCATATCAAGGTAAATAACATAGCAACATCATATAACCATTACAAATAAATGAGAAAAAAATTTCACAAGACATTAACACAAGGATTGCCTTGGAGAAACCCATCTTGGGAAAAACTCCACTAAAAGTGAGCTTCTAGCTCTTAAATCAATGAGAACAAATGAATAAGTTGCCATCATGGCAAAAATTGAGCTATCTACACTCTTAGATGCTTCAAGGCACTTGCAATAATTCTGCCTTAATGAAGACTACTTGCAACCACCCTTGATATAGTGAAAGGACTCTACTGTAAGCAAACTCCTCCCCCAAGATCTTCCAATGCCAAGAAATGAAGATCAAACATCAAAGAAGCAATTGAAATGTTAAGTACTCTTTTACATTCCCTGTTTTGCCTCCACTATAACAAATTTGCTATTTTTGCTAGGGGCATTTATGTTTTTGCCACGACAATCTAGCATTCACCATGTAGATGGATTGTTTGGCGCAATATTCTGATATTCTTTGTGGTAGAAGAGAAAATTTAGTGATAATAACAAATTTGCCTGAGTTGAACAGTTTTTCCCACTTGCATAGATTGGTAAATTCACTCAATTAGTTTTTTTGCCTTGTTTTAAGACTTGCACTCTTATTTTTAGTTATCTTAAGGTTTCTAGATCATTGTAGATACTATCTTGACAGAGGATAGTTTCCTTTGCAATGTACTATCTTGAGTGATGTCAAAATTTTGGTTACAAGCTATGTTATCCGTTCACCCTTATTGGCCTATTGGTTTAGTTTCGGTCCTGCCCGAATACGGGTTTGGATCCTGTTTGCCCTGGGGGCCATCCAAGGTCCCACTAGAGACCTATGGGGCTTGTTTGGGACGAACTTGGGTGTACCTGTAGAGAATTTTGTAGGGAGTGGCGCCTTGGTTGTGAAGTTAGAGGGTTTTTCATTTTTTTAAATTTTTTTTGGCTTCAAAGTTTCCCTAGAAGGCAAAAAATGCCCCCCAAAACCCTACAATGTGAATTCCAATGTATTTTTAAGACAAATGACTTTTTTTTCTTTTATTGTGAATGCAAAATGATGTACTCCATGAAGGTTTGTGTGGTTTTAAAGGTCTTAATTTGCGCTTGGTGGTAGGGGTTCCACCCCTCAACCTCACCCTGTATCACAACAAGGAATGCGTTGGGGGTGTTGCTCCTAGACCTCGCTAGGGGTGTTGCCCTTCAACCCCACTAGGGCTTTGCTCCTAAACCCCCATTGAACTCATTTCATTTGCCAAGTGCTTTCCAAGTTTGAGTTTGTGAACTATGCTTCCAAGTTCGCCTCTATATCTTCGTCTACAATATCGTCATCACATTGAACAATCTTCCCTAATGTTACTTGATGCTTACTTGTTTTTCTTGTCATTTGGAAGATGACATTTTCTTTTGGGGGGATGATGTAGTTAGTGTACAATGCCTATTATTCTATTTCAATAATATGGATGGTGATGATATTTTTGAAGACCCATATGATGATGCTTTGGTCAGTGATGGCTGATTGTTGAGGCTTAACATTATATTTTTTTTAATTTTAATATATATCATGACATTTGAGTTTGACTAATTGGCATTATAATATTTTTTATTTTTATGGTGGTTTTGTTTAATATACAATGTATGATGCTGTGTGGTATTTTGAACTAAACTACTGCTGCAAATATTTATATATTTCTGATTTTATTTTTTATATGTTTTTGTATGGATGAACCCAAAACAAATCAACCCCCAATTTTTTTTTTGACGGAACCCACGAAATAAACCCTCAAACCCAAACCCGAACCAGTACCAAGATGGGTAACTTAGGTTACAAGTCATGAAATAACATCTTGTCATCCAAATGACAACTCTTGATCCCAATGGTCCAACATGACTGGTCCAATATTTGGATCATATAATAATTCTGTTAATAGAAGCATTGGAAGAACCCATCCACTTGTATATGGATGAAGGTCCTAGAGGGGTATTAGAGTTAGGAGGGCATCAAGATGCCCAAGTCTAGAGTGTCGAGGCAATGAAATTTGCCTCACACAAAATGTGCACATGAAAGTTAGATAATTACTGTGCAACAATAGCTAGAAATACAAGGGTATATCAATAACAAGAAGCAAGGAAAAGAGTTTGGAGTTGGTGACCTAATCTTGGCTTAGCTAAAGAAGGAGAGTTTTCCTTGAGGAACATATAACTACTTATGTTGGATGATGATTGGACCTTGCAAGGTCTTGGGGAAGATCTTCACTAATCCTTATGAAATAAAGTTGCCATAGATTTAGATATCTTCCCCATTCTCAATGCTTTATTTCTCTTTTCTTATCATGATGATATAAGAGGAACAATTGAGCAATAATAGACAAGTGGAAGGACAAAATTGCCAAACTCCTTTATTCACTCAACTATGCATGTCATTGCATTGGTGCAGTAATCCCAATCTTTGCCTTTCTAGGCTCTTTTTTTGACCCAGCTAACCTCCTTAAGGCATAGGCTCTCATTGTGGCATTTCTTCTCTCCACCCTATCCATCCTTGACTGAGGTGCTCGATATATTCCTCTAGGTCATTAATGCTTTGCACTTACTGGCTCATCCTGCACACATTCTTGCATAGCATCTGTGTAGTTGGCTCTCTTAGTTTGGTATAGGCCCTTAATGCTATATTTCTCTCTTCTGTACATTTTGTGGACATTTGCATGTTAGTGGGAAAGATGACCTTTTTCATCACTTGAAGGGTCTTCTTAGAAAGCAATTAGAGCTTAGAAAATAGTGAGAGCATAATGAAGAATCCAATGCATTAAGATGTACTCACTCTACCATCTTGTTGGGAATTGGTTAGTTATTGCATAGTTATTTTGGTAGATACCTATTGTAGTTTGTTAAATAATTAGTCAAGTTAGTCTATAATAAGAGGTTATTGGATGATTGTTACACCACATAGATAAGGTTGAGGGAGAAGGTTTGGTTGAGAAGAAATAGAACCATAACAAGATTTGTTATGATTCAACATGGTTTAAAATTATGCTATTGCTATTAGGATTCAACTATTAGGTTTTTTCGAGTCAAATTCATTTTTCATGAGTAGTGGTTCACAAGAACCCATCTCTCATGGTAATGAATGGTCCACTTAGCACTCTTTGCATCTAGGTGATGCTCATAGAGGTGAAGCATTGTGCTTTCCAGGGAGGTCGCCCATCCTAGTACTACTACAACTCAACCACGCTTAACCATGGAGTTTTCCCCAAGGTTAAGCCCACTTAGCTCGAACCCTGTTTGCAAAACTTTAACAAGTGTTGTGCCTTATGAACCATTCATTATAGAGCCCCTTTAGCTCATCAATTAATAAGTAGAAGGTATTTTCCATATTGTGCCAAATTTTGCTATTGCTATCAGGATTCAACTATGTAGTTTTTTTCGATTCAAACTCATTGACCCAGCTTTCATGAGTAGTGGTTCACAAGACCCCATCTCATGATAATGAATGGTCCACTTAGCCCTCATTGCATCTGGGTGATGCTCACAGAGGTGAAGCATTGGGCTTTCCTAGGAGGTCACCATCTTAGTAGTACTCCAACTCAAGCGTGCTTGATGGAGTTTACCCCAAGGTTAAGCCCACTTGGCTTGTAACCCCATTTCAAAACCTTTAGCTAGTGTTGTGCCTTATGAACCCTTCATTATAGAGTAGTACTGGGGGGTGACCTCTCGGGAAGGCCTAATGCTTCACCTCTTTGAGCATCACCTAGATGCAATGAGTGCTAAGTGGACCATTCATTATCATAAAAGATAGGTTCTTGTAAACCACTATTCATGAAACATGGGTCAATGTGATTGACTCGAAAAAAACTACATAGTTGAATCCTGATAGCAATATCATAATTTGGCACGCTGTGGAAAATACCTCCTACTTATCAATTGATGAGCTAAAGGGGCTCTATAATGAATGGTTCATAAAGCACAACACTTGCTGAAGGTTTTACAAATGGGGTTGCAAGCTAAGTGGGCTTAACCTTGGGGAAAGCTCCATGGTTAAGCGTGCTTGAGTTGGAGTGGTACTGGGATGGGTGACTTCCCGGGAAGGCCCAATGCTTCACCTTTGTGAGCATGACCTAGATACAATGAGTGCTAAGTGGAACATTCATTATCACGAGAGATGGGTTCTTGTGAACCGCTACTCATGAAACATGGGTCAGTGAGTTTGACTAAAAAAAACACTACACAATTGAATCCTGATAGCAATATCATAATTTGGCATGCTGTGGAAAATACCTCCTACTTATCAATGGTTTAAAATCCCCTAATTTTTTATTAAATAAAATGATTGGTACACTTCTAAATTTTTAATGAAAAACATCATTTGGTATCAGGGCTAGATTGGGGAAAGCACCACTGCATTCTTGAGTCTGTTCCATTCTGCTTCAATCTTAAGGAGGAGCCCCATAGCATTCCTATTGGAATTCCTAGATTTCTGATTGTTGATCATTGGTGATTGAATATGGTGCACTCCAAAGAAGATTTCAAAGGTGCAGAGGTTGGATAAAGTCTAGTCAATATATCTGTTGTCTCCTTGCTAAAGGAGTGGAGGAAGCACACCCAAGAATGTGTGATCCTATGCAAATTCCCACTGTTTTGACAGTTTTTGAATTCTTTCCTGCCTATGCAAATCACAAAGCCTGAAACACAATACTTGCAAAATGGTGATTGAAAATTTTGACATCATTCTATGTATTCAACAGCAAATGTGGAGATGGAGCTCTACAGTGAAGATTGAATTCTTTACTGAAAAATATTGTCTGCAGTCTAATGGTATGCAAATGTAAATCAGCTATATTTATGTCAATTCCAAAAGCATAAAACTCTGCCGTGTGGCATCCAAAGAGCAGCTTTGATATAGCAGCGTGAGTGAGCGTTCAAATCTACAGGTGATCAACAGTAGAAGGCGTGAAACATGAAGAAAATTGACCATCTATTACTGTTTTCAAAGATGGAATGGCATGAAAGATTCTGATGAAAAATATAAATGCCTAGCATAAACTAGTTTAAATGACAGTAAAATTTGGGGTTGCTTATTTTATTGAATTCTATATTAGTCTTTAAAACATTTAAAATTAACTATATAAAACTTTAGGAAAAATTAATTAAATATTTCAGTTTTTACCTGGATGATTTGATTTAAATTTAGAACTTTTAAATTGGGAGGTGGGCTCCAGTAAAGCTTTGTCAATGATTGTAGAAGTGTATAGAAAACAATCTGGCAAAAGTATTTCTATTGAAATCTTACGGTTTGTAATATATATTTGTCTTTATGAACTGAGAAGACATTTTTTTATGTGTGGGGTTGCATTATTGGCTGTACTCAACACCATTACAAGATTCTTGATTTAGGGGGGGAATCTCTCACTCACGAACAAGACAAGTACGAAAGAAAACAATGCCAAAACTGTCAAAGAGCCTCACACAGCAATTTGGGGTCCAGAGGACCATTGGGATCAATTTGGCTGAGGGAGTCACATTCTATGGGAGAATAAAGGGTCATGGAGGATGGAGGATAATCAATGGTTTTGAGCTTTCTACTAGCTCTGAGACTGGTTTATTGCTTTAGTAGCAATCCAGAGCCAAAAGGATTAAAGCTGAAGAGGGTGATCACTAGTGATAGTTATGACAAAGATCATACTCCAGCTGCATATGAGATGATTGGTGAGGTCCACTGAGATATTCTAGTGAGAACCCAGCCCAATACTGTTGTTTTGTAACTGTTTGGTGAGGCCCAGTCCTACTAGAGGAGCAGTTGAGGTGAGACCAAGTCCAACTGGAGTAGCAGTTGAGGTGAACCCAAGTCCAACCCAAGGATGAGCATTGTAAAGCTGAGTCCAACTACAAGTATATTTCTGACGAATATAGCTTGGTTTGTCTATACTTGTGCAGAGTTGTTTTTGTTGTGAACAGTTGTGTTCGTTCTTGTTCACATAGGTGTATTTGACTATGAATCATTGTGTGTCTTAGTTCATACTGATTTGGTTTTTCTTGATGAACAATGGGTTTTTCCTTATTCATTAGTTGTTAGCAAGTGTAGCATGCACTTTCCCATCACTGTCTGTAAGTATGCTCAACTGGGAGTATGCTCCAGTTCACATACCAAGTTGATTTATTCCTTGTTGGGAATTTAGGTTAGCTATTACACATAGTTTTGTTTGGTAGATAGGTTTAATTTATTAAACCTATTATAGCTGGTTAAAATAATTATTCAAGTGAGTCTATAATAAGAGGTTATATTGGCTGATTGTTACACCCATGTAGAATAGGTTAAGGGATGAGATTATTGAGTGATTGTTACACCTATTATAGCTGTTCGTGACAATGCCTAGCAACCTATGCTCCACGGGGTTTCAGGGACGGGGAGTACCCGGTATGGCTGGACGAGTTTTCGGTACGGGGGTACTTTTGGGTCATTTTTTAGGGGACGGCAGGGGACGGCTGATAAAAAAATAGGGAATTTTTTAAAAATATATAGAAATTTCAAATGTTCATAGCATAACATTGATAAAGCATTCATTCTAGACATTTGTATAAGCTTAATACATATCATTAGACTTGAATTGAGATTTCACATGAGAATCGACAAACAAATTAACAAAATTCAAATGCTTTTCATTATCAATGTGCACACATATCATATAAAAGTCTGATAATTATAACCAAAATGCCCAAAGGCTCCAAGTCTCAACTATGAAATGACATGCTAAACATAAAACTAAGAAAATATATCGCTGTCCAAGGTCCCTAATCAGCATAAGGTAGGTCTAAATCAGCATCGCCCTCGCCATTAGAGCTCGAGTCTAAGTTAGTGTCAGTGTCCATGTCAATAGAAGGATCTGCCTCAACCAATGGAACCCCAACCAATCCCTCATGTGCATTCTCCTCAATCTGCATAGCATCTTTGGGATTAACATCCCAACGTAAGGCTGGAGTCTGACGATACTGACTAGTTTGGCGATCCTTCACTCAGCTGCTCTTCTTTTGCTCTCCTTCACTTCACAAGCCAAATGTAAAAATGAGTTGCTTTTTCTCATTTTAGGGCATATATAAGGCATAAATTAGGTTAAGTGGCATGGGGCGTCCCTTGTGGGCCCGCCCATGCCTTTTTTTCATTTTAAAAAACTTTAATTTTTTATAAAAATGTGTTTTTTTTGCTGCTGGGCCATAGGGTACTTCTAGAAGTACCCGGTACGGATGAGGGATGGCTGGGAAGTTTCAGGTACTTCTAGAAGTACCCTACGTCCCCTGCCTTTTGCCAAAAGTTCCCTGGAAGTACCGGGTACTTGGAGGGAAAAAGGGGACGGCCAGGGGATGTTTCCTAGCCGTCCCCGCGTCCCCGTTTCGTACCCGGTACGGGAAACGGCATAAAAACATAGGGGACGCATCCCCGTGGAGCATAGCTGGCAACATATGTTATATATTCTTTGTTGTGTCTCTTTGCAGTTGGGATGCATAAGATAAACTACCTTTTCAATAACATTCACCATTCAATTGGAGCTGAATTGTCTTTGTTTTCTCCATTTTCCAATTGTGGACATTTTGTTTTGACAACCTATCTGGGGTTGTCAGTTGGACCACAAACCCAAAAGTGAACCATTATCTCAGGAAATTTCCTGAATGAGGCAGAAGCGAATAATTTTCTTCATATGCCAATTGTGGACATTTTGTTTTGACAAACTATTTGGGGTTGTCTTTTGGACCACAAACCCAAAAGTTCATTATCTCAGGAAATTTCCTGACTGAGGCAAAAGATTAACCAATAATTGATAGAATCATTGAAACCATAATTGTAAGATTAGAAGGCATAGTTGTATCACAATCAACTGGATAATTTGTTTCATGCTACAAGTAACTTTATTCTTTTGACATATATAAAATACATATCCATGCAAATGAATTTCCAAATATAGAAATAAATATATAGATTTGCTTTTGCAGTTGATAGGCCTGAAAATATTTTTATATGAATGCAATTAATATGTGGCAATCAACTCCTTTCAAGGTCCAGCCTATTTTTGCAAGGTGAGGCATATGCATGTGCTGTTATATTTGAGAACAAGACCGATTCTTTCAATCTTGAAGTGTGTATGAGCATATCATTTGCCACCTATGTTAATTTGTTTCCATCTTCATCTTTGAGGAATGGCCAGAGTATTTTTTTGACAAAATCTAAAATTGGTATTTTATACAATAAACCATAGATGGAAAGAAAGTTATAGACATGATGGATTGGAAAAATGGAAAACTTGTTGCACAAAAAAAAAAATGGCCATGGCAAGGACATAGAGAGCAAAGATGAGTAAGTAGCAGGGAAATGCCCATATTTATGGATACTAGATGCATTTGAGGATCAACACTATACAAGATTTAGTTAAGAGAAGAACATAGAATAAAATCTAAGGTTATGGGAGAGCCATGGTGGAGAAGGGTATTTGAATAGAGGAAATCTAGAATTAGAGAGCAAAATTTGGTAATATGAATTTATTATTGTACTGTTTTAGGTCTAGTCAATTTGATTATAGTGGGAAAAAGAATTAATAAAAGACCTAAAAAAGCATGCCACTCTAGTTACATGCCTAATTTTTAAATTATATGCATTTATAAACCTTAACAAAGATTCTTTCTGACATGCAATTGTTTTCTTCTAGTGTATCCATTGTGGATGTATTGCTTCCATCCATTCTTTTATACTGCCTGTGGAGAAGGGTATTTGAATTGAGGAAATCTAGAATCAGAGAGAAAAATTTGGTGATACGAATTTATTATTGTACTGTTTTAGGTCTGGTCAATTTGATTATAGTGGGAAAAAAAATTAATAAAAGACCTAAAAAAGCATGCCACTCTAGTTACATGCCTGTTTTTTAAATTATATGCATTTATAAACCTTAACAAAGATTCTTTCTGACATGCAATTGTTTTCTTGTAGCGTATCCATTGTGGATGTATTGCTTCCATCCATTCTTTTATACTGCTTGATGCTGGGGGCATAGAATGCATGAGTTGTGCCAAAGAGAGTGGGAATCTGAATATTGTAAGCTATTTTTCTAAGCTTATTCTATTTTTTCTCAATCTTTTTATTGTTAAGTATGTTTTAATCACCTTAATCATAAATATAATTAGGTTAATCATATAAAATCCATAATTGGACTGGATTTTCTGATGCATGATTTACCAACATGCATGCACTTTCCTTGTGTGTTGTTCTCAAGTTCTATGCTATTCAAACAACAATCTAAGGCTGCAAATTGATGTTACTATAGATCATTGACATCTTATATCATTATGCAGTTGTTTATATGCTCACATACATGCGTACCCTCATTGCATACTATATTTCATACTCTTATGCTAGCATCCACATTTGACTTATTTATTCTGCATGACCAATTATGCAACAAATATTATGTTGATTCTGTGACTGAATTGAGATAAATTCAACTTCTATTGGCTGCTGTGAACAAGTACCATGCACGGAATGAGCTGAAAATATGAACAAGTAGTTGCACAGAATGAATAAGTAAGAAATGAATCAAATACACATAGAAAGAGAGAAACACGGTTTTATCTTAGAGAAGTCCATTGTGGGAAAATGTTTAGACATTGAAGGTATGATTCATCTTGTAAGTTGTTATAAGCCCATTGCTCGGTCAAGCACTTTAGCCTTGTTACCATTTCTATAATGGTCTTCTTATTGTGGTTAACTAGTTTGTGCAATGTGGTGGACCACTGGCTTTAGCTATTCTCACTATCAAGTCATCTTCTACCTCAAGAACTCCCTAGATCACTCTTGGCTCTGCTTCTGTGCACTTGCATTTCTTCACTTAATCCTCAAGGGTTATGTTTATGCTAAAGGATGAGAAAATAAGTTGTATAGAGGATTTTAAATAACACCCATATGAAGAGATAGAAGAAGAATTAAATCAACTTCCTTTTGGATGCTTGGTTCTGCTATATGGTCTTATATGGAAAAGTTTTGTATATAGCAAAACTTGTCTCGGCAACCCTATTCCTTGATGATGGTTTCATACTTGGTTAAAGCTTTCACACATTGTTCTATGCAAGCTGAAACAGGATGTACTGTTTCTTCTATTGAAGAAAATCGCTTGGGAAAATTATTCAAATGGTGTGGTCCCAGGATGTGTGAATCATCTCTGATCCCCTATGCACATGTTTCCCCTATTCTACATTTAACTCTGCATCTCTGCCTAGGCCAATTATGTTTTAGTAATGCCGAGAGTGCTTCTTAAACCCTTTTAATTTGTTGAACTAAGGTACAGGTGGTCATCTCATTCAACTAAAATGTGTAGATTTTAATGATCCCTTTGGGATCATACCTCTCCAATCTAGAGGGATTTTGTCCCCCAAAAGCACTATAAATAAATCGATAAGGATTCATCTTCTACCTTCTAAATGATACACCTTTCTGCAGCACTTCTCATTGGTCAAAGTGTTTTCTCTCTCATGTTTTTCGCAAATCTGCAAATGAAGATTGGTTTTGGAGACCTTTGACTCTTCATGTTTGTCAAATTACTTTTATTTCTTGGCCTTTCTTATACATGCTTCGGTGTCTAGTCTTGCTCTTACGCTCTTTGGTGCCTTGACCTTTGATCTTTGCTCCCTCTATCAATTCCTTGGTGTCTTTGCTTTAACTGATATGGTTGTTGGTTTTTCTTGTTTAATCCCTTTGGTCTCTTATATGCTTAATCCCCTTGGTCTCTACATCTTACATGCTTAGAGGCTAGAGTGATGTTTTCTATTGGAAGATACTTATTTCATCATCTTCCTTGATATTCACATGCATGCAAGAAGTGACGAAAACATCTTTGGGTATGTAAGTGGATGAAATCATGAATGCTTGTATATAATTTCTCCTATTTATTGGTTTTACAACTTAATTTGCATGAACGACAAATGAAAGCCTATGAAGTGCCTTCAATGAAGATGGTGTATAATGTGACTATACACCATTGGACTTGGCAAGATTCTCATGGAGTGCTCTTCTTTGTTTCTTATCAGTGATCAAATTTTATGTCACTTCTCTACCTCCATTGATCAGTGTGCAACCACATAAGCCTTAGGGAACCTTGCACATGCCTTGACAACCTTTTGGGTTAGCAGATGACTCAAAATCACTTAGCAAAATCACTTAGCACTAGTGCACAATCTTTAGAAGCACACTAGCCCTGTGCACAATTTATTGCATCATCGCATGCCACCATGCATGACCTTATGCAAGTCACTATGTTGTTGCATGTCATTGTGCATGACTTAACACTTCTTCATGCAATTCCTAAAGAATATTACATGGTCAGCAACTCTTCACACATGGCATTGTCAGCCACCAAGCATTTGAGAGGTCAAGCAGTTTGGGATATGAATGGTTTCATCTTTGAGACCTGCTTTGCAACCCTATTATATATAGATGCATTTGATCCTCTAGAAGGAAAAGTTGGATAACTAAATTGTTGAAGGAAAATCAATTGGATGTGCTCACCCATTTCGAGATTCTCATTCCTAGCCTCTGTAAAAGACTTGCACATTGTACCCTATTCATTTCTGATTGAATAGAAGTAGCACATATTTGCACATTGTACCCTATCAATTATGTTTCAGGTTATTGCATCATTGTGTTTCGTGTGCATAATCTATAAACCCATTATTCACTAAATTGGTTTGTCTCCTGGAACACTTGGGATCCAGATCAACCATGGAAGGAACTCTTTGGCTCATGGGAAAACTTGTATATGCCTTAGTTGAAATAATCAGATTCAGCAATTGCTTAGCTGACCCAAATTTTTAAAAATTAAGAACTCATAAAAATGTAAGGAAAAAACTCTGCAATAACCCAGCAAATTTATCCAATATTAAACAATACATAAGCTTTTAAAAGTATTTTTCAAAAACACACATATTACTGTATTTATGGAATGTATTACTAATTTCCTTCATATATGAATCAAAATTAGAGTTTAATGCACATCATAGATGAGAAAACAAGTTAAATACATTTATGAAGGATGTCTCTGACCAGTATACTCACTGAAAGAAACAGCGCTTAGCCACAACTAACACTGAAAAGCCATACACACAGCACAGACCTGATGCCCAGCAGTAAATATAGATCTGTCTAGACTCTACCCTGCTGCTTAAATGGGGCATCCAGCTAATAAACCTCCGTGCAGCAAGCTAAAAAAACATTCAAAAAACTTAAAAAGAGAAAATGGAAGCCCTCACACGCACATCAAGCTAAAAAACATGCAAAAAGCTTAAAAAGAGCAACTGGAAGCTCTCACTCACACAGCAAGCGTGAACAAAACCTCAACAAGCCGGCAAAAACCCTTAAGAAAGCCATCAGTTTTTTGAAATCCTGAATGGAAGCAATGGAAAACCTGTCACATGCTAAATTTTTGTCACAAAAATCGATTTCAAGAAAATTGCCAGTGAGTTAAACCCTAAATCGCAAGTTTTACCACTTTTTTTAGCAAGGCACTTTTTCCAGTAAAAGTATGGCGTGTTTTCTAAATAACTAGGCCCTGACTTATTCCTGTGAGTACTTGTTTACCATCTAGATGCATGACTATTCTGAGTTTTTCAAATATACTATATGCCCCTCAATGTGCTTGCACAACTGCTATCATATCAAAATCAACTTTGGAAAACCTGCTGCAACCATGGCTTATATGCATACAACTGAAAATAAATGTTACAACCTTGACCCATATACGATAGCTTTGTATATTCACACTACAATTATCATTTACTTAGGCATGCTACATATGTACTGAAAACAATGATTGACATTTGTGTGATGCCAAAAATCAATACTGTAACAATGTGATGTTGAAATCAGATCTATACACCCATGCTACTATCGTTGTGATATCGACATGCATGCTACAACAATGATGTCATTTCATTTATTGCATGGGGAAATGTAAAACCAACTTATTAACACCTTTCTAATACTGAGAATAGACATTTGTAATGATGAATCTTCAATGTCTGTATGTTTTTGTTCTTGTAGAGTGAGTTCACACTTAACCAAACTTGTTTACAAATTTGTATGCAATTGAACCCATCACATGTCTAAATTCCATCTTTGATGACTTTTGTGGTTAGAGTCAACTTTTTAAAACCTGGTACTGCTCTGGTTCTGTATGACTGCTTGTCCTTGAATATGCTTTCTCAACCTGGAGTGCCTGTCTTTGACCTTCTGCTGTATAATGTGAGACCTACTCCGTTCATATCTACAAACAGAAATTTAGTGACACTGCCCACCTTGAACCCAGAAAATCTTTAATGATTTGGCCATGTCCATGGTTTAATTGGCTCAACATTGAATTCTATGCATGGTGATATAGAACCAGTTTCTGAGCAACTTATTTTCTGTTTTAAGTGTGTCATGCCCCGCCAGTGAATAAGGACAACATAGAGATTTTAATATAGGCGCAAGAAATAAATAATCCCTCCGACTCTAAGGAAGGGTTGATTAAGGTTAAGCAAATATCATTAAAACTAACGATGGGAATTTTCAAACAGTGCTTCATTGAGGTGTGACTCTTTGGAAGGAAATGCTTTGATGAAGAGGTGTGACCCCCATGGTGGGAAGATATAAAAGAGAAATCATTTTTGTTTGAGGGAGGAAGTGGATCAGATTGGAAATTGGAAAATAAAAAGGAAATTGAGTCATAAAGGCTAAATATTGTCTTTGGCACTAATAATATTGGGAGATAACTTTAAGAATAATATTAGATTACAAATAAATAGATGCATAGATATACCTTGCAGAAATTAAGTGATTGCTGCCTAATTGTAAGTAATTTAATTGCATTTCCCTTTAAGAGTATTTAATAGAAAATTCACATAGCTAATTTCTATAAGTAATCAGTTTTGAATTTATTAGAAATGGCTTGCAAATAGGAAGGACAGCCAACCTTTTGAGTTCACGAGAGGTGAATTACCGGCCTTTCCTTCATCAACATGCCACTTCGAGATGCAGACTCGTGGGCTGGGAGGCGTATGAGTGCTCCCAGGCTTGTTGAGGAAGGCAGTCTTCATGCATCTTATCAAGCATGCCACTCCAAGATGAATGCATTGGAGATTCTGCCATGCTTGTGGATTGGGAGGCGAATGAGTGCTATTGGACTTGATCAAGGAGGATGGTGTGCCACCAAGGTGGACTGAGGGATGGAGTGGACATGAGATCCTACCATGTTCGTGGGCTGGGAGGCGGATGAGTGCTCCTGGGCTTGAAGGTCTCCTCAAGTATGCCACCCCAAGGTGGATGGATGGGGATCCACCCATGCTCTTGCAATACAAGTACAACCATCCTTGAGATTGTGGTTTACGAACATTTCCAATGAATTCCTAATACAGTTACTATAGGAATTTGCCTTGGAATAATTATTAATGCTATTGATGTATTTTGGTTTATGTGGATTTATATGTTATCATGAAATGCTAATATTTAATGTTAATGCTTGTAAATTTAGATGTTATCATATATTCTTACTTCTTAGTGATTATTAATATCATTGTAGGACCTAAACTAGGATTATCTTAAATCGTGTATTACATTTGATTTGATAGTATTTTTATAAAGTTAGGGTTGAAAGTGAATTACCTCCTTAGACTTAAGCTGGAATTATTATTCTAGGTCAGAAATCAGGAAGATCCCAAGAAGAGACATTACAGAGTGCTTGAGATGCTTGGTGATGGATTAACACACAATGGCTATTCTTTCCGCAAAATCATCGTGGATAGATGTGCCAAAAATCCTCTACCACGTGGACCCTCTTTCCACAATATAAACAAACAATAGAAGGCTTTTCTCTTGCATACTTTCTTGGGCTGTGGGCTGCTCTTACATTTTCTTTCACAAGTTTGATTTGGGGGAGAAGGTGGGGCAAGGGTGGTTGGAGGGCGGATGGGTGATTCTCTACCTTGCCTTTTATGCTGTATTGCTCTCTGTCAAGACTCTTTCCACTCTTAATCCTTTTGTTTTCATTGGAAGGAAAACTCTTTAGATGTACACTGCATACATTTTTTGTATGTGGAGATGTGAAATCAAGTTGCAATGTTTTTGAGTTCTTGGAGTATGCACTAGCTTTATCATGGGAGCCTTGGCATTG
The DNA here is from genome assembly GCA_007258455.2 of Sequoia sempervirens. NCBI lineage: Eukaryota > Viridiplantae > Streptophyta > Pinopsida > Cupressales > Cupressaceae > Sequoia > Sequoia sempervirens. Next base: position 399,485 of record VDFB02353171.1, read on the forward strand.
ATTTCAATATTTTATTATCCGACGCTAGTACATTGATCACTTTGCTTTGGTGAACTCTTGTAGTGTAGGCGTTGCATGTAGATTTGTGTTGGCAAGAGGTAATGGTTTGCATCACCCAAAAATATACTTCTTGTTTCTTGTGTGTTTTTTGTTCTGTTGTCAGATTTTTGGAGTTCTAGTTAATATTTAGCTTTGGGATCCTTATAGTAGTCTACATCAAGCTTGAGAATGTATAGTGTTAGCACATGATCATTGGTTGTATTTTGCAGGCTGCATGAAGATAGAGGCCAAATTGATAGTTTTGATCTTGTGTGGTAACCCTTGAGGAAGGGTTTATTATTTGGAGGCCTTTGAGTAAAACCATTGGCCCTTATTTTCTTATTTGTCATGATTTGAGGTGGCATGAGACTTAATTATTTAATTTGGAACTGTTTTCTTTTATTTGGAGAATAAGGGCACATCCCATGATTTGGGCTAATGAATGGGGTTGATTGGAATCATTCCTAGCGCCTAGGGTATAGGTGTACATGCTTGGTCCTTATTGGTCCTGATTTGAGGTGGCATAATACTTATTTATTTAATTTGGAGCTGTGTTCTTTTATTTGGAGAATAAGGACACATCCCATGAGTTGTGGTAACGAGTGGGGCTGATTGGAATTATTCCTAGGGTATAGGTGTACATGTTTGGTAATTTGGGCCATTTTGATCTCTAGTAAAGATCTATTTCTTGGTGCCAAATAATTAAGGCTTTCTTATGCATAGGAATTGATGAAAAGAGGTTGTAATTGATAAATGTTTCATAAGCCAATTGGCATTGGAATTAGATCATAGTAAGTTTTCTTCCTTGGAATGATGTAACAGATTTCTTTGGGAGCTTATAGCATGGTACCAAGAGCTTGGAGAGCATAACTGAATAATTCGGTAGGAGGCTTGATCTGCTCCAAGTGGCAAAGTTTGAAAGTTCAAAGGCACATCAATGAGGATTTGAATGTGCATTGCTTGTGGTGTAGGAAAAGGGTTGAAGAGTGGCGGTAACGTTCATGTTGTGGAATTGGTTTGCGATTCATGTAAATTGGGAATGAGTTCCTACTAAAGGCTATTGTGTTGGACAGTGAGACCTTTTAGTCTATGATTGCACATTGTTCCCCAAATTAGACCCTTATTTTTAAGGGAATAATTTGTAGAAGACACATATTGTTCTTCCCAATTCAAGTTCACCCCCAAAGAATCCATTGATAACTCACATGCATTCATAGGAGATAAATTTGCCACTTCCTTCTATAGGTGCTCAATGGTTATCTATGAACTACTTTTAGTAGTGACTTCGAGATAGGAAAATCTTCATGTCATTTAGCTACCAATTCCCAAACTCAAGAAGCTCAACTTTCAACTCATAGACCACTATTGACTACTTTGAGTATGCCTTCTTAAATCTTGCCATTCATCTTTAGACTCTTCTCCTAACCTAGCTCACAACATATGAATGCCCTGCAAAGCACTTATCGTTTTGATGTTTCCCTTCACTATGGTTTTGTAACTTGAAGTTTGTAGTGTTGGGATAAGGCAATGAGGTTTTGAAGATTATTTTCATTAACAAAAGAAGGAAAGCATTTTAACATTACTTAGTGGACTTTTAGTCATCATGCAAAACCTTACCATTTCCTTTAGTTTTCATCCAGGGTGCTTCACGGGTGATGATTTGTCTCGCAAGCAATTTTCATCCTTGATAAGGTTTAGGGTCTTAGAACACTAGATTTTACAAGCTTTCAAAGAAATCAAATTCAAATCACTAGATTATTTTGTGATTTGATAGTGGCCATTAGATTTTCAACTTTCAAGTGCCTTGTGGTCAATATGAGGAAGTTGCACTGGAGTTATTAAGAGGAGCCAACACACCAAAGTGACTATTTTTAGATTGTGATAGTTTTAGTTGTTGCTATTTTTTGGGAGACAACTATATTGAGATGATCTTCTAGAAGATTTATTCATAAACATCCTAATTCAAGATTTCTTTTACTTGACAATGTATTTTAAGACAATTTTGTATTTTGAGCTAGCTTGGATTGCAAGATATCCATTTTTAATGCAAGAAGTTTAGTATACTTTTTATTTATTTCACGTGCAAATGTCATAAAACACTTATAAATAAGTGCTTTATGCAGTTATATTGGGAAAGTGATAATTTTACATCTATTTGTTGTTGATTATGTAAGCCATCTTGTGATAATTTGTCAAATTTTGAAAACTATAGGCTTTGTATTATAGGTTTCATTGAAGAAGTTATTATAGCTTTGTATCTAATTAGTTTGCTGAATCGTGTTTCTATGTTTTGTCCAATTTCAAGTTTTTTGTTGTACTTATGCTTTCTAGTCGTTGTATTTATCTAAAATAGTTCTATTGTAGGTATTTACTTTCAAGCAAATAGGTATAAAAGTCTCTTGTCTTGAATAGAAGTGCTGATAAGCCATGTGCCCTTGCCTAAGAACCAAAAAGACATAGGTCACTTACAAAATAAAGTATGGGATAAGATTTATAGGAAAATGCTCAAAAGGTCAGAAGTGAAAATTCGTATTCTAGGTGATGCCCTTCATGAGTCAATTTTTTCCTCTTTTCACATTCAAAACTAGTTAATTCGAAAATGGAAATTTTTATTTTAGGTATTTCCATGTTAGCTATTTTTATATCAAATAACCAATGACTAATATATTTTAAAAATAAATCCATTTAATCTTTCAAATTTCTTTTTGCTAATGCAATCAAATCCATTGCATAATACCTTATTCATTAAGGTGACTAATAATAAAAATTTCTTTTTGAACTCATTTGCATAATAGTCGATTCAAAGCATTTCCAATCATTATGAATACTAAATAATTCAATCACAATAGAGATAAATAAATACGTGCAAAGCAATCACACACTTTATGGGTTTCACAAATCACAAAAATCTAAAATTGGTGACAATTCAGATCCCAGGTTTACATGGTAGGACAAGTTACATCTTGCAACTTGAAATCTAGTGACATTGGAAAAACAACATAAACACATTTATCTAGATCGGCTGTCTCCCAATTAATCACCATTTGGGAACCTATGCCTACATACTTAATTAACATACATGATAGCTGAAGCACAACATATAAAACCCCCAAAAAACATGTAATCAAACAAAGACTTCCTCCATCTTGAAATTACATCAAAATATCAAAATATGACACCAATCCAGTCACATTTCATCATATTGTTGGAAAAATAGTTTATAACATAGATTAATATTTAATATAAATAATGTAAGTGATTATGCAATAATCACTTTAGTTAGTAGAGGTTAGTTAATAATAAATAAATTAACATGCTATTGTTAATTTGATAAATAATTTGGTTTTGATAGTTATATCCCCGTAACTATTTTAACTAGTTTTATACGGGAATAATGGCCTTATAAAGGGCAATTTTATGTAATAGATTTTTAGTGTAATGTGAATGATTGGATTTTAATTCGAGAGCAATCTCGTTTTTTCTCTCTCATTTCAATATGGTATCATAGTAGGTTTGCTTGACCTCTTCGTTTGCCTTTCATTTGTTTGTCTTTCATCCAAAGTAGTTCATTCAAGGGCCAAGCAGTGTAGACCACGTGTAACAACCATTGATGTTCGTCCACCATTCTTGCATTTTGTCAACAAAGGAGCAGTGCAGACCACATGCAAATCTATGACATTCATCACTCATTTGCATTTCTTCTCTCTTTCCATCTTGGTCACTCCTTCCATTGTTTTTCCTCCATTCTGTTCATGTTTATTTTCAAAATCTGAAAATTTCAAAAATGAATATTTAGTTTTCCAGTTTCTGTCTTGCAAAAGCCTATATAAGTTTCTATTTGGTTGCCCTGAACCATTAAATCTGCTAGTGGTTTCTACGGTTGAAGATTTGTATAAGAAAAAAAAAGCAGTTAGTTGCAAACTTGTGCAATTTATTGCCGATTATTGTCTATTGAACATTGTTTGCTGAAACTTCATTAACGAAACTTTGACAGGAGGAGTATTTGTGAATGGCTATGTGTGATTTCTATTATCGCATACTGCTGTTGGCGTCCTATTATATATATATTATTTGTTGCTTGGTGAACTTCTGGGCCTAGCATAGGCATATTCCTAATTCTTATTGGCACGGGATCATTCAATGGTCATATTGCTGAAGATGGGAGACTATCATCGCACACTCGATATTACCTTGTATTTCCTTCCTCTGTTCGCTATTGTGCTATTTGTAATTATCACCAATGTTGGCATCGACTGCACTTGAATCGATGGATTCTCTATATGGTCCTGTTGATGTGTTAGCATATGAGAACCACGCTATAGCCTGGAGAGCTTTAACGGGAACGTTAATAACCTGAATGCATTTGGTAAACAAAGTCCAAACGAGGAGAGAATGCTTCACTAGTGGAGGTGAGTACAATAGTTGAATTATACTCTGCATTATAGTATTAGTTTTAAAGAGGCATTATTTGTG
>VDFB02353172.1:0-41148 GCA_007258455.2 Sequoia sempervirens
CCATGAGTCCAAATCGAGGAAGGTATATTTATAAACTTCAACTATTCACTTTGATTATTCAATTTTCCATATTCATATTCAACCGAGTTCAAGCTTGCATGATAAGGAAATGTCAATTTATGGGATCTAGCCCCCTTTTTTGTGGTAGAAACTTACCTTAAAAAAAAACACTAGTTAAAATATAACTAATAAATAAATAAGTAAAATATAAATGTAAATATAAAAATAAAATAAAATCTCATATTTTGGCACCAAAATAGTGCCCATGTGTCCAAATCGAGGAAGGTATATTTATAAACTTCAACCATTCACTTTGATTATTCAATTTTCCATATTCATATTCAACCGAGTTCAAGCTTTCATGCCTGCAAGAACGAAACCCTTTGATGGCATTTTGAGAGGTTAGGACAAAAGCTCTACACCCTCTTCTTTGCAATTTCCACTTAGGAATTACAACTCATTGATAAGAGTTTTTTATCCAAATTATTTCAGGTTAGGGACTAAGATTTTCAAGCATATTCATCAAATTATTATTGTCAGGTTGCTTGTTGAATCATTGAAGGAAAATTGGTGCTACATGTAATTGTAATCAAATCTTATCAGATTGTATCCTAAAAGAACCTATGGAAATTCTAAGTTTGAAATTCTGTTCTAGAATTCTAAGTCAGATTTATTTGTTTGTATCAAATGTGCTGATTGCAGAACATTTATCGATTTCAATGTCTTGCAAATAAGGGAATGAAGTCCCTTTTATATGAGGAAGACACACCTCAAGGAGAGACACGTCTCATGAGAGGACGTGTCCCTTGAGCGTGCGGGCTTCCTTAACAACCGAAGCCATTCGGTGTTAGCAAAGACTAAAATGCGTGGTTTAACAATCATCTAATAGAATTCCGATTTATTCATTTGCGAATTTTGATCATCATCTAAAATTCGAATAACTTATTTGATGGTTTTATATTTTAAAACAGTTTGGTTAAATATAAATGATGATGATGCATGAATGCAATCATCATTTATATCTGACCGAAGCTATCTTAAATCAACACTCCCTCTTAGCTAGGGAAGATATCCAAATCAAATAAGTGGAGATATCACCTTCACACGTGATATCGAAGATATGATATGTTTTCATAAGATTGTCAAGTCACATGACATTCTTCATAATCACATCTTCATTATGGTACGTGCACTGACATCAAGTCACATGATGTCTACCATAATAATTCATGGCATATCCATAGATGTATATAGATATCCACCATGATTATCTCTTAAGGATCACAATGATCTTCAAAAGACATCAAGTCCCATGATATCCATCAAAGTGTCTAAGAGATACTATCATGACATGTCCACAGATATCAAGTCACATGATATCTATCATGATAGTTCAACTCAACATTGTAGAGTCGTCACTTTACAATGTCACATACAAGTGTTCATTATTAGAAAGATCGTCACCTTTCAATAACGTACACAGGGGGAGCGGGCCCATAAGGTCATGGAGTCACACACATGACAAAAGAGTTTACACATTAAACATCTTTAAATATATTAGTACAACTTCTAAACAATTTTGAATTTCAAACATAATATCAAATTACATTTCAATCATACCAAGCTTCTTCCTAAAGTGTTCAACCTTGATTCGGGAGAGAGGTTTGGTGAGAATGTCTGCTGTTTGATCATTTGTACTAATATACTCCAACTAGATCACATTCTTTTCTACCATGTCTCTTACATAATGGTAGGGGATCTCAATGTGCTTAGATCTATCATGGAATACTGGATTTACAGAGAGTTTGATGCAACTTTGATTATCACAATGAATGATAGTAGGATTCAAGGGCTCACCAAAGAGTCCCACAAGCAATTTCCGGAGCCATACTACTTCTCTTGCCCCCATAGAGGCTGCAATGTATTCAACTTCTGTCGAGCTTTGAGCTACTGAAGATTGTTTTCTGCAGATCCAAGAGATCATAGCTGATCCCAAACTGAAGCAACATCCTGATGTACTTTTCCGATTGGTTACACTTCCAGCCCAATCTGAATCAGAGTATCCATGTAGATCTAGTTGATTATTTTTGTAAAGAAGACCATATCCAATAGTGCCTTGAAGATATCTCAATATATGTTTCACAGCCATAAGGTGAATTTCCTTTGGCTCACACATGAATTGGCTTAGAGCATTCGTTGCATAGCAAATATCAGGTCTGGTGTTAACTAGGTACATCAACGATCCAATCATTTGTCTATATAGAGTGGTATCTGCACACTTAGATTCTGCTGCTGGTTCTTTTAGTTTGTGAAGGTTGGTTTCCATAGGTGTAGACATGGGTCTACAATCCAACATTCCAAACCTCTTCAGAATATCAATAGTATACTTCCCTTGGTTTAGTGATGCCATTTGATTTCTGCCATACTTCTAAACCTAGGAAGTAGTGTAAGATGCCCAAGTCTTTCATGTCAAACTCAAAAGTTAGATCCTTCTTTCCTTGAGCAATGAGGTGATCTTCTCCTGTTATTAGCAGGTCATCAACATATAAAATAATTATTAACATATCACCTTGATTACCTTAAAGTAAAGATTTGGGTCTGCATCATTCTTGGAGAATCCTAGTCCCAAGAGGTGGCTGCCAATTCTTTCATACCAGGCCCTGGGTGCCTGTTTAAGTCCATAGAGTGCTTTCTTTAGTCTGCATACATGTGAGTCAGGTTTATGTATCACAAAACCTTCAGGCTGTTCTAGATAGACTTCCTCTTCAATGGTTCCATTTAGAAAGGCAGTTTTCACATCCATTTGATGGATCTTCTAGCCTTTAGTTGCTGGAATGGCTATCACTGCTCTCATAGATGTGTAACGGGCAACTGGTGCAAATTTTTCTTCATAATCAATGCCTTCCTTCTGTGAAAAACCTCTTGCTACAAAACGTGCCTTATGTTTTTCTATATTGCCATCAGCAGCATGTTTGATTTTGAAGAGCCATTTAGAAGAGACAACATATTTCTCTTTTGGTCTAGGCACAATATCCCATACATCATTCTTTAGAATGGACTGATACTCTTTCGTCATAGCGTCCTTCCATACTTGATGTCTGAAGGCTTCTGAAACACTGGTGGTTTTTGAATTTATGATGTCATTCATTAGAGCAACATAGCTTGAGAACCGTTTGGGTCTTTTACTCTCCCTAAATGTTCCTTTGGGTGCTGCATGATTCTCAGCTTCTTTGATCATCTTTCTGGCCCAAAGTGGCCTCTTCTTGCTATTGTCATTTGCATTCTCATATGAAGTAGATTGAAGTTCATTTGGCATTTCCTCAGGATACTCCCTCTGAATCTTAGGAGTAGGTTCCACTTCTAATACCCTAGGGGAATAATTTTCTATCTCACTAGAACTTCTTGCCCTTTTGAATGCAATGTCTTCTTCAAAGATGACATTTTTGCTCAATTCAATTTGATTCTGCCTGGGTATGAATATCCTGTAGGCCTTGGAGGTTTCACTATATCCCTTAAATATCCCTTTCTTTCCGGAAGGTTCTAGTTTGAATCTCTTCTCCTTGGGCACATGAATATATATGGGGCAACTAAAAATCCTAAAGTGACTAATATCAGGTTTTAGACCAGTAAATGCTTCTTCAAGAGTTTTGTTATCTAGGTGAGAATGAGGACATCTATTTTGGATGAAGACAACAGTTCTAGAGGCTTCTGCCCAGAATGAGGTTTCAATGTTCTGGTCAAGCAACATTGCTTATGCAGCTTCTACAATGGTTCTATTTTTCCTTTCAGCAACCCCATTTTGTTGAGGGTTGTAGGCTACTGTAAACTCCCTCTTAATCCTAGCATTCATGCAAAATTCTTTAAAGATTTTAGAGGTGTATTCTTTCCCATTGTTTGTCCTTAAGATTTTTATTTTCTTCCTAGAGAAGTTTTCAGTAAGAGCTTTGAACTCCTTGAACCTTTTAAGGATTTCTATTGACTCTTTACACTTAAGAAAGTAAATCCAGGTCTTCCTAGAGAAGTCATCTATAAATATGACATAGTATAGGAAGCTTGCCTTGGAGGGAACAGACATGGGTCCACATAAATCAGAGTGAACTAATTCTAATACATTTTGGGTTTTGCTCAAGCTATTGTGAAAGGATCCCTTGTATTCTTTCCCAGGGCACAACCTTTACAAATTCCTTCATGAGTAGGGTTTAACTTAGGTAATCCTGTTACAAGTTTTTCCATGGAAGGTAGGGCACAGAAATTAAGGTGTCCTAATCTTCTATGCCAAATTTCATTTGAATCAAAAGTATCAAGGGTAAGGGCTTGCTTGACTTCAGTGCAAAGTTTATAAAGATAACCTTGTCTTACACCTATGTTTAGAGCTTTCTTTATAGTTGAGTTCTTAGGCCATGCCAGAACTTTCCCATCCATAAAGGTAACCCTATATCCATTGTCTTCAAGAGCAGAGATGGATATTAGATTCCTCTTTAATCCAGGTACGAATAAAACTCCAGTGAGTTGAAGGGAGAGACCAGATTTCAGTGTGATGGAACAAGTTCCAACCCCTTTTACTTGATGTGTAGAATCATCCCCAATTGTTACTTCTTCATCAGACTCTTCAGTCATAGTGTCTAAGTGTTCTCTAAACCCTGTGATGTGCCTCGAAGAACCACTATCAATCACCTAGTTGTTGATATTGTTAGATACTTGACTTGATAAGGCTGAATAGAATACAAATTTCTCAGAATCATGGTCTGAATTTTGGTTTCCTACTTTAGCAAATGATGCTTGTTGTTTTGATCTGTCAGGGCACTTCATTGCATAGTGCCCATATTCATCACATCTAAAACATTGTACTTGAGAGATGTCTTTCTTCCTTTTGAATGATCCTTTTCCATGGGAATTTCTCTTTCTCTTAGATGATCCTTTCCCGTAAGAGTTTTTCTTACCCCTTTTATTAGATGATGTGTTGAGCACTTGAATGTCCTCATCTATAGATTTTTGTTTGTTTTCTTTTGTTGAGAGTCTTGTTTCCTCTTGAAGGCAATCTGTTCTTAGCCTATCAAAGTTGTGGAGTTCAGATCTTGCACTTATTCCTTGAACAAATGGCTCCCATGAGTTTGGTAGGCCTCCTAGTGCAATTAGTGTTAACTCTTTGCTATCAATTTGATATCCACTTGTAGATAATTGATCCCTTAGTTCAATTTATGTGTTGAGCACTTGAATGTCCTCATCTATAGATTTTTGTTTGTTTTCTTTTGTTGAGAGTCTTGTTTCCTCTTGAAGGCAATCTGTTCTTAGCCTATCAAAGTTGGGGAGTTCAGATCTTGCACTTATTCCTTGAACAAATGGCTCCCATGAGTTTGGTAGGCCTCCTAGTGCAATTAGTGTTAACTCTTTGCTATCAATTTGATATCCACTTGTAGATAATTGATCCCTTAGTTCAATGATCCTCATGAAGTATGCATTAATAGTTTCTCCTTTGTTTATTTGGACATTGTTGATTTGTCTCTTTAATGCAAGAGTCCTATTGGTGTTGTTTATCTCATAGGTGCTCTCAAGGGATTTGAACATTAGATATGCAGTTTCATGTTTTGCTAGAATAGGTACTATGTGGTCCCTAACTGCATCTACTAAGATTTTCATGGCCTTTTCATTATTCTCAATCGATTGAGTTTTCTCAGGATCATTCTCTGGTTCCCTCTTGTTTTCTCTCACAAATGAGTAACTTATTTTCTTTGAGAATCATCATGATTCTGAATTTCCATGAGGTGAAGTTGTTTGCTCCCTCAAGACGATCTTCAAATCTGATCACACTTGACATTATGAAGAATGAGATGTGAATTCGATTTTTCAAAAATACGAATTTTTTCTAAGAAATCTGATATCTAGATTTGATTTGGATTCACTCAACTTGGCTCTGATACCATGTAATTGTAATCAAATCTTATCAGATTGTATCCTAAAAGAACCTATGGAAATTCTAAGTTTGAAATTCTGTTCTAGAATTCTAAGTCAGATTTATTTGTTTGTATCAAATGTGCTGATTGCAGAACATTTATCGATTTCAATGTCTTGCAAATAAGGGAATGAAGTCCCTTTTATATGAGGAAGACACGCCTCAAGGAGAGACGCGTCTCATGAGAGGACGTGTCCCTTGAGCGCGCGGGCTTCCTTAACAACCGAAGCCATTCAGTGTTAGCAAAGACTAAGATGCGTGGTTTAACAATCATCTAATAGAATTCCGATTTATTCAATTGCGAATTTTGATCATCATCTGAAATTCAAATAACTTATTTGATGGTTTTATATTTTAAAACAGTTTGGTTAAATATAAATGATGATGATGCATGAATGCAATCATCATTTATATCTGACCGAAGCTATCTTAAATCAACACTACAAGTCATAGGGCTATAGAAGCCACCACCACTGGAGAGTGAATTTGACATTAATGTAGGGGTAATTACTTTTTTGCCACTAGTTGGGGTAGTGACTTGGCAAATTTACATTTGAGAGATACCACAGACAACCAAGCTGTTAGTAGTTTGGAGGTGCATTCAATCCATTAATACATTGTGGGCAAATCTTATTGCCCTGTCAACAGTTTTGGATTGGTGTTATCTAAAAGCTAACACACCTACAATTGAGTCAATCGATATCAATCTGTCAACAATTCAAATCTATTGCTCTTTACAGTCAACCACAATTATCATACCTTGTTGGGGCAACAAAGGAGGGACATAGCGATTGTATACAAGTGACAATTGTTCCAGTCAATTAAGGAAGGTGCCATAATCAATCTCCAATATGTACTAGGTGCACAAATGACTTTTTCAGTTGATTAATTTTTGCTATTAGAAAATGGTGCCAAGGGCACCATAGGTTTTGGATAATATTGTATGAAAGATATGAAGCTATTTGCACAATATACTGTAGCTTGTCAGATTTGAGTTTGTATTAGATGCATTGCAATACATTGCATTGATATCATTAATTATTAATACATTCCTTTTTCAGTCTTCTTTTACTAGCCATTTCAAGATAACAACCATATATTGTTCTAGTAATTTTTTGATCATAAACAAAGTAGAAAACAATAAAAACAGAAAATAGAAAAATTACAATTGGGAATATTACTTGAAGCTAGGTGTTCACCATGTTCCACCTTTGCATCACAATGGGCTTAATATGCTACTCGTTTAATCCTTAATTAGGATTCCTTTTACAAATTGTTTGCTTCATTTGCTTCATTCCATAAATCTCTCCAAGACTAAAAGAGTCTATATTAGCATATGGCAAGTGTTTGTAGTAGGCCATCTACTCCACTTTGAATTAACCATTATCCATTGTAAAGGCTCCTACACATCAAGCATCCTCTCTAACAAAATGAAATAATTGACATACCTAGTCTCTATAGGTGTGAGGAATTTCTTCTTTGAAAAAGTCTTCAATATAGCAAGTGACGTGTGGTGGTTGCAAATTAATATCTAAATATCTCTAGCTTTTGTCACCATTTGCTTCACCCAGCTATCTCCCCTATGTCTTTCAATGTGTTGTTCAACAAATGAAAAACAAGATGGAGTCCAAAGGATGTGCTTGTAAATACCCTCCATCATCATGCTAGCTAATTTGCACACATTTTCTGAATCAGTGATCACTTGTACAACATTTGAGGCCTCAACCTCCTCGATGGCCTCTCTCAAAATGTGAAATGGGAAGTCCACATCCTTGCACTTCTTTGAACAATCAATAGTTCTAAGAAAATAAGGGCTAGCTACATGTGACAATGATGATGAGTGGCGGATGTCTAATATTAGTCCACCCATCTATGACAGTAGAGCAGCTTGTCTTAATCCAAGTTTGTCTCATGTTTTCCTTCGCTGAACTCACCTTAGAATATTCTTTGTCAAGAAATGTACTATATAGTTTATGTTCTTCGAGGGAGTGGATGAGGGATGAACATAAGCTACATCTTTGAACATTTGTTTGAAGGAGAATGTGCCACATGAAATAGGATGGCATGGGCATCGAAAATTTGGTAGTGGAAGACTGCCACATCTCGTGCTTACACGTTGCCCATTTGTCTCCAACCTTTCATTAGCACTAGTCTTTCTCTTTCCTCTTGTGAAAGAATCACCAATAACACTAGCAACCATAGTGGCATAGACATAGCTCATTGTGTAGATTGTACTAGCACCAACACACTTTTAGATCTTTCTTCACTTCCATATGCAATCTATTGACCTCTATCTTTTTATCCTCTTTTATATCTAGACACACCTTAACAATATGTCTTGTAATGCCCAAGAGATATGAATATAACCTGATATAACTCCCTCTAAAATCCATTTTACAAATATAATATAACCAAACTCTACTACCCCAAAAAAATTTCTCTTACTTTTGTCTAAGGCTGTCTTAAAGTGAATAAGAGGTTTTTGGAATTAGAAAATCCCTTTGCGTAAGTTTTTAAAATGGTGGAAGGGCACTCAAATGGGTTTTGTGGCTGTTCTCCTTCACCTACAACACTCCCACACCTTGATGAACCCTCATTTAAGGTTGAAACTTTAACATTTCTTTCTTTCATTTTATGTTCACTACTCTCATTGCTACTGTTCATGTCTTGAAAAAATAATGCAAGTGCAAACTGAAAATAGAAAATAAGAAAAGAAATTTAAATATTTCTTCCTTAAAACTTTGAAAAAAAGTAGAAAAATAAAATAAAATGGAAGAATCACTCATCTCTTCTATTTGATTTTTTATTTCTAATATTGTGCCCTACTTTTGATTTCTCTTGTTGCACCTCCACACCTTGTTCAACTTGATTTTTTTCCCTCCAACTTAGTTACAATTTCTTTTGGCATATAAAAATGAATGAGAATGAGGCTTCATTCACTCATTAAGGTCTAAGTTGTTGATGCTGTAGCGGCGGGAGGTTCTTTCTCCCACAAATTTGAAATTAAATAATAAATAAATTCAATATTAAATGGAAGGAAACGATTTGCTATACATATATAATTATTTTGTTGAGGCCGACCAATTAGAAAAAAGACGCCTTGTTTGGTGAACAAGGCCAACCTTTCATGAAGAGACATCTTGTTATGTATAAATATAAGGCAGCTATCATTCAGTTTATCATCCAATTATCATCAAGTGAAGTTTGCACATTTTTTCTGAGTGAAGATTATCTTTATCAGCAGATCGATTATTATTCTCAAGGAATTCACATTCTTCAAGAGGAGTTTGCTTATCTACAGCAGATTGATATATATTCAAGGAGATCGATATTGCATGTGTATTTGCATCTAGAGAGGTGCTATAATCATTGCACCATTTTGGCCTAGTGTGTGGCCTAATTGTAAATCAAATTTCTGCTCCTTTATTAAATATATAAGTGATATATTTGTGGTTGGGTTTTTCTCCCACGAGAAGGAGGGTTTTCCCAGGGTATAAGTGTTGTGTTCATTTGTCTTATGTGTTGCATTTTTCTGTTTGCTTAAATCTGATCCTAAAACTAACATGGTATCAGAGCAGGTCTAGGAAAAGATCCAATCAGATTTGGTTAAACATAAATTCAGTCTGGAAGTAATGATTGAAGCCATAGGCTTGTTCGATGCACAAATAAATATTCAATGTGGTTGCAGTGGTGATGTAAGGAGGACGACTCCTGTAGTATTCGTTGATTAAGGGTGGCTTAACACTTCGTGGCATTTCTCCTATGCCGTATTTTCTTTGGCCGTGTGGAAGGAAGTCATGATGATTTATTTTCACTCTTTTGATTAATTAAACTCTTTCATTGCATGAGTATGGGTGCATTTATTCATAATGTGATCTCAAGATTTAAATGGAGTCTTCAATCTCTACTAAATGGTCGATTCATATTCCCACTTTCCCTGAGGCTGAGATTGAGTGAAAGTGGCGAAGATGAGGCATAGCTACAGGTCTAGCTCATTGGTGTACCAACATAAAGAGATAAGTATTTTTATGCTTGTACCTTGAATGAATCTTTTATGTGGTTATTAATTCATGCTATAACATTGGGATAGTGAATCTTGTATGCTTCTAGCATTGATATTTCTTCGGGGTAGTTTAAACTATTAGTAATCTCTCTCTAAAATGCTTCCAGGATAGATCGAGGAGCAAGAGGGTGATGAGATTGCATAGAGAGTAAAAGCTTGAGGCATCTTGTGAGGAAGTCATGCCAACTAGAAAAATGATCAAGCATGGACTCATAGCTTGCAGCCATGGGACTCAATTGGTGGCTGGAGACATCTCTCGAAGAGGAAGAACCTATTTAGGTTGTCATTGCGATTAGTTTCTTTGAAGAGGAGGAATTAACTTTCAGAGGGAGTTTGACAAACCAACAGAGGCAACCTTGGACGAGGAGGTCAGGAGGTTGATGCAAAAACTTGGAGCTTCAGAGGGAGTCATCATCATGAAGACTTTGTTAATGCATTTTTCTCTGAGACAGAGAAATTTGAGGTGAAAGCCCTTGTTAATGCATTTTTCTTTGAGATATTGAAATTTGAGGTGAAAGCCCTTGTCCATCTTTGAGACGGAGATGTGGTTCTTTCTACCCTCTGGGAGTAGCCATGGTGGATGTCATGTTGAGAGACTCCATGACAACATCATCGTTGAGAGACTCCGTGATGAATCCTTTGTACTTGTGTTTATCCACACATGAGAGTAGCCATGGTGGACGTCATGTTGAGAGACTCCATGACGACATCATGTTGAGTGACTCCGTGATGGGCACTTGTGTACATGTTCCTTTCCACACATGTGAGTAGCCATGGTGGACGTCATGTTGAGTGACTCCATGATGATATCACGTTGAGTGACTCCGTGATGAACTCTTTTCCACAAATGGGTGTAGCCATTGTGGGTGTCATGTTGAGAGACTCCATGACATGGATATCGAGAAAGATACCTCCCTAGCTAAGAGGGAGTGTTGATGCTGTAGTGGCGGGAGGTTCTTTCTCCCACGAATTTGAAATTAAATAATAAATAAATTCAATATTAAATGGAAGGAGACAACTTGCTATACATATATAATTATTTTGTTGAGGCAGACCAATTAGAAAAAAGACGCTTTGTTTGGTGAACAAGGCCGACCTTTCATGAAGAGACATCTTGTTATGTATAAATATAAGGCAGCTATCATTCAGTTTATCATCCTATCATCATCAAGTGAAGTTTGCACATTTTTTCTGAGTGAGATTATCTTTATCAATAGATCGATTATTATTCTCAAGGAATTCACATTCTTCAAGAGGAGTTTGCTTATCTACAGCAGATTGATATATATTCAAGGAGATCGATATTGCTTGTGTATTTGCATCTAGAGAGGTGCTATAATCATTGCACCAGTTCGGCCTACTGTGTGGCTTAATTGTAAATCAGATTTCTGCTCCTTTATTAAATATATAAGTGATATATTTGTGGCTGGGTTTTTCTCCCTCGAGGAGAGTTTTCCTAGGGTAAAAGTGTTGTGTTCATTTGTCTTATGTGTTGCATTTTTCTGTTTGCTTAAATCTGATCCTAAAACTAACATAAGTGTGGTGTGGGGGCCAACAAAAATAAACATTAAAATAATTTTGATTGATTTATTGCTTTTAAAAAAATATTGAAGTGTTGGTCGTCCCTGTATTTCAGAGATGTTTATGGGATGGCTAGGGCTAAAAGAATTTCAGGGATGGTGGGGGAATGTTTCTGAGTTGTCCTCACAATGTCTCCAATATAGCTATGGTGCAAAAAAATCTTGGGGAACATAGGATTAAATCTCTTCTAACAAGATCAACTCAGTTCCTTCCTTACAATTAAAGGTAATCAAATCATATAGCCTAAGTTACTAGTTCAGGTTCAAGTATGCAGATGTGACAAACTTTCTTGGGAGTGTTGGGTTCATTTTGTTTTGCCCATACAACTTTTGTTCTTTTGTTTTTTTTAAGTATATACATATTTGCAGCCTAAAAATAGGAATTAAATTCAGGATACCACACAGCATCATATAATAAACAAAGCCCCTGTAGAAAATAAAAATACTAGTTTAGTGTCAATTTGTCAAACTTGAATGACATGATAGATATTCTTTGTTCAATGTTAGAATAATAAAATCAGTAATCAATGTCATATGGGCCTTCAAACGATCATCAACTTTATTGATATTTGATGGTGTAGGTAGATTAAAAGAACCACAATAAGTCCCACTAGTACTCACACTAAAAGTATGTTACTGGCTTTTGACACCTCCAAAATATTCTAGAGCTTAAACATCCAAGTTAGTATGCTTTGGCTCTATATCCTAGAGCTTTGTTTCCCACACTTTGTAGTCATTTTATTTGGGCAAAACAAGGTGCAAGTTGGAGTGCATGTACACTAACTCAAACTTTTTTTGATTTCAATTAGTTGCACTTGACTATAGTGGATGTTGTATGTGCTTCAATTCTACTCAAATGAAGATGAATTAGCAACTTGTTGAGGCACAGTTAGTGAGTTAGAGTTATAAAATTGTAAATTGAATTTCAAACTTAAAAATGTTTTAGATAAAAATAATAACTTACTTGCGATAAACCTTTGATTGCAAGAGATTGTAGGTGCTGCAATTCTTGGCCATTTAGGTACCACCAATTGTGAGCATCCTTCTTGAACTTGTCACAAAGAACGAAAATACTTTGATCATTAGGGTGTACACAATTAACAAACTCATTCATGATCACATCCTCTAAATCAGCATTAGTGAAGAGTCTAGCATATGCTTGCTTGTATCCTTAACTAACTTCTAAATCACTGTATGGTGCAACCCTCATCGACAAAGCGAGGATCTTAGCATAGTAATATTTTAGAATCAACATAAAGGCAAGAAAACGTAGTGGGGTGGTTATTTTGTTCCATCGCTTAACTATAACTGCTTACATCTATTTGAAGAAAGTTTCTTTGAGATCTCGTTCTTTCTTATTTATGTCTTCAATCATTGAGTTGATGCCATCATATGCTTATTCCAATTATGAGTTTTCCATATTAGTATAACGGATTATGTGCAAAATGGGCTTGATATTCCACACGATCCCACCAAGTGTCATCTAAGATTATTCACTTAATATTTGTTTTTCTCTCATTGTTTGTTTGCCTCTATATGGACCAAAGTTAGTTGATGACCATGTTAGAAGTGCCTCTTGAACCTTCACAAGTTGTTTCGAGATGATTGTGTTGGTGGTGAATTGGGTCTCAACAACCTATTTGAAAAAAAAAAAACAAAGAAGAAAACATGATTTTGGTTTAAAGAATATTTTTTTTTTGAAGTGAAACATAAAATTTATATCATTTTACTTCAACAGCTCCAATTCTGAGAATGTTTTGAATATGCCCTGTGACATGTGGTGGTTGATGATAACCATTTGGATCTCTTCGGCCTTGACATACACTTGTTTGATCCAATCAATTTTGTTGCCAATCTTTTGTAGTATAAAGTTGAGCGAGTGGACAAACAAGGTGACCAAAAGATGTGTGAATAATGCACCTCAACCAATGTTCTAGCTACATAACAATTTGTTGTGTTTTCAATTATGACTTGGACAATGTTAGTAGGTCCCACTTTTTGAATGGCTTCTATGATGATGTCAACAATAAATTGTGCATCCTTCATCTACTTTTCACAATCCACATCTTTGAAAAGCATTGCTCCTTTGGGGGACATTGCAATCGCATTGATCAAGGGCTGAATCCTTCCATCAATAAAAAATGATGGACACCCTTGTCTCTTTCCATGAATTTCTAATGGGCTTCAATGAATTTTCTACAAAATTCACCTCCTTTGATAGTAAGGTGCTACACACCTTTACATAACTTAGGCCCTTGTACCCTTTTGGAGCCTCATTAATTTTGCTTACTATTTCTTGCCAATATGGTGAGTGAACATTGGAAGACAAAACATTTTATGCATAGGCATCTTGCAATGTTGATTGGCAATCTTTTGGGATTCATTTTGAAACTTCATTTACAATGGTCCTATTGTTCTCTTATATGAAGTGGGATTTTCTTGAGGCATGGCCAAAAATGCACAGCTCTTTACCACAACATCAAGCATAGATGGGGCAGGGGCCCTCATTGCTTGAGATTCTTTCCTTGCCAAAGGATGAATTGTTCTATGAGCAATTGCTTCATCTATTTGCTTCTACTTTCTAATATATTTCATTGCTTGAGATGTTCGCATGGGTGCACCTTGATTTCCTAGGTAAGCTTTGATGCCCATTCTAGGAATGCCACACAAATGGGCTTTGACCTGACTATATGAACTTGTATACCTCACATCACACCCATTGTGAAACCAAAAATATACCTCACCACCTAAATTATGTTGGATCATGTCAACATATTCCAATAACAATGAAATTGGTTTGTTTTGAAGTAGGGTTGTTCCACAAAGCTTGAACTAGCTGCCATTGTAATGCCTATGGCATTAAGTTTCGAGAACAACACCTTCCAAACAAATGAAAACGAAAAAATATATATATCTTAACTCATTTAATACTTTAAAGTTTTAAACATAGGAGAATGAAAACAAAACAAGAGAGTTTGTTTGTAAAAGAAAAATGAGGGGGGGGAAAAAATACTTATACCTTTTTTCCAAAAATCTTTCTCTATGATCTCCTTTGTAGTGAATGGGTTCTTGAACATGCATAGGAATAGCAATCCCATCGCTTTGGAGCTTTTAATAATCAATCGGTTAACTCTAGTTGTGTAATGAGAAGCGAAAATGAAAGTTTAGTAAAAAATAATGTTTTTTATGTCTTTGCATTCAAAATGAGGTAAAATGAGTTTGTTTTAGAGTGTTGAATGGTTTAGATGGCACTTATAGGGCTAGGGCACACTTTCTTTTTTATTTTAGTCAAACTTTAAGTCAAAAAATAAAATAAAAACTGTTTTCTAACCGCAGGTTCACCCGGGTTTGTTCCGGTTGAATTTGGGCTTATTTAACAGGATCCTGGCCCCATAGGCATTTCATGCTTGTATTCAGACTTGGGTTTGAACCAGGTCTGGATCTGTCCCTGTTTTCTGATGAATGATAACATATCATATAGTGAATGAAATCTAAATTGCTGCCTTGGAATTCCTTTACATCTTGTGACCCATTTCACTTCATCTGAACATGGATAAAACTGTTGTATGAAACAAATCTTGCTTTATCTCTAGCTGGGTATTTTTTAATATGTTTGGATTAATGCCATATTTGCTGTTGGAAGCAATGGAAAAATTATTCATTATTAATATTTTCATCTAAGATACAGTTGCTACTGGCAACTATCTTATCCGAGGTAGTTCTACAAAGGAGTCTATGTATTGTCAAACTTATTTTGATTTGTCAAAAATAAAATTAAAAGTTAGTGCAATAATGCATCATTTTCAGATGAATTAATAGTGGGATTTCCCTAGTTTACCTTTCAGTGGGATGTTGCCAATTTTTGGGATAACAGAGTGAATCAGCAGCCCAGCAACCCCAGACCACACCACCTGGAGGTGGTAATCTTGAAGGGATTGATCTAAGAGATTGGGCACTCCCTTATAAACTCCAGCTGCACCTGACTGGCCCATGCTTGGTATGGTGTTCAAAGCAGGTTTGAACCTGTGACCACTGTCAGTTCAATGGCTCAACCGTCCAGCCTACACCTGGGGGTCAAATAGGATGCTGCCTTTGGTTCAACTATTATGTCTTTAATTGAATAGTGAATTAAGCTTGAAGTACTGCAACAGATAAGTACCATGTATTGTCTCCAATTTAGTAATGGACTCATTTTGTAAGTTTAACGTTTCTTGGGACTCTACAACTCTGGAGCTATCATTGAACGTGACAATCCTTCAGATTGTGTTGCTGATTGCTATGGATGCTGTTTCAACTTTCAAAAGTAGATATTGCTCAACTATACCCATAGAGAAACCTCTTGTACAGCTTTCTTACATTTGTGTTTTGTGTACAACGATGGTTTCCTGGAGATCTCTTCTTGTTGGCAAATCGTGTTTGATTCTCTACATTATGTTCTTCAGAGATTTATGCTGGTTAGAGATGGTTTTGACTTATATAAAAAATGAATGATTTTTCTAAAGGATTGACATGCTTGTCCAAGAATATAATAGTCAGCAATTTAATATTTTCTATATAAGGATCTTTGGATATGGTATTGAAAACTTATTATTTGCAATTCTGGTTGGACCCATTGCACTATATTGTGCACCATAGAAAATCTGGTTAAGCTAGGCAACCAGTTTGTAAATTTGGTTTTCAAATTTGTGCAGCCTTTGTGTTTGTCCCTGTATTAAGAAGAGGACAGCAAATGTGATCTGTTGATGCAGAGTCAGTTGCATCTGTTCTTGTTGTAAGAAGAGCATAGAGGATTTCTTTTCTCGTAGTAGGACTAGACAAGTGATCTGGGGAAAGTTGAATCGATGGGTCTGATGCACATTACTATACTTGGATTGAAATTTTGAGCTAGTTTTACGTTTGCTACTGAAACTACAGCACAGCCATCTGTGGAGGCTGTAAAGCACATGCGTCCTGATTCTACCCTCTTGCATCTGTACAAAGGAGATTAAGGATTTTATTGCATTATGGGAACAATTAATTAGTGCCATAACATCTGTGTTTAGATCATTGATAGTCTAATCCTGAAGATGCCTTTTTTGACTGCACATTCTTTTTTAGTATCAAATCTATACTTTTGATGATTGAATGCAAATTTGTCATAAGTATTATTCATGCAAGCAGGTAGCAATTCAGTAGAAGATCCCTAAGAGAAAATGGTCAATATAGAACTTGGCTCTCAGTTGTTTAAATGTGTAGTTATACAATGCAAGTACATTTGTATGCATAATTTTCCAGAGGCTTAATATATTTATTGTATACTGAGCTATAAAGTAGAGGTGTAATACATGTCTCTATTTAAATAGTCTGTCATAATGTTAGTGCAGTTGACTTATGCCCCTCTCTAAATACTCTTTAAAGTTAGACTACAATAGTAGTACAGTTCAGATTTTTATTTCCTGCAATAAGCACAGAGGCAGGATCTGCTCTAATCTCAGTTTTGTTAATACTTGCATTGTGGCTTTAGACGTCAGCCAGTCCGACAGCCTTATGAAGAGTTTAAATTTGACTAATACTTTCTAATGCATTATGCTATTATTTTTGTTTCCATGTTTGATTTATGTGGAATACTAATTTGAACTGGCGTGCCTGAAATCTTGTGTTCATGATAAAAGAAAATATGTTTTACAAAGTGGAAAGTTAAGAAAATGTGATCTTCAGATCCTTTGACATTATATCAACGATTTTTTTTTTGGTTTCTCCTTGCTGTAGCTGTTAGTTTTACTTATACACTAAAGCTTGTGGCTTATCTTTTATAAATGTTTCGTCTGCATCCTTGGTCAGATACATAGTATTCAATTATTGACATCATGTGTCTTTGGACCCTTCCCGGGGACAAGCGATTCCATTAGAATTCCAATGTGCACTTTTTATGCCATTTTCTTTGATTTTTCCTTTTTTCCATTTTCTTCTATTATTCCTTTTTGTTTGCAACTTTACTTGCTCCAGATAGATGTTGCTGTTGCAGGGATCTGAGTGAATGGGTGGCTTGGGTTGTGCATTTTGATATTCAATTGGTTGACACTAGTACTTAATCATCAAAAGTTATGCATTCTTGGAATAAAAATATATGATATACACTGTAACCAAGTTTACCGGCAATAATAAAAAATATCCTCATGTATGTTCTGTTGGCATTTCAGGAGCTTAAAGGAGGGAGGCTGTCATAGAATCTTTTCTGAAAGAAATATCCTGTGTATTCTCTTCCTGTCTTCTGAAGTACTGAGCACTATTTTCTTTTGTTGGTAATGATACAGAGAAAATATGAGAAGCCAGGAACATGTACTTATTGTCTAGATGGTGTACTGCAAATAGGCTTACTTTTCCAGAAAATTACTGTTTTGTATTGGGCTTAAGCAAAAGTTTTAATCAGCTGTTTAAGTCTCCTGGATGTGTTGGACTATTGTAAACAAAGACAGATTAGGTGTGTACAATAAGTTGGGTATTTCCTTCTCTTCAGCAATTACAATTAAGCTATATTTTAAACAGAAAGTTGTGGCTTAACTCATGAGTCTATCTCTGAAAAGCTCTATGATGGCATATTTCATAATAGCAATTGTCAAATGGTTACCAATGGTGTATTCCTCTTTTGGAATGTCTTGTATACACATCTGGTCTAGGCTGGCTGTCCACTCTGACTGAATGCAGGATATTATGAACATATGTTGCTTGAAGTTCAGCTGCACATGCATATTGTCACTGAATTTAAAAAAAAGTTCTTGTCAATTGGACATGGGTTAAAAATTCAACTAAATGAATTCACTTGCAATTTATTTAGAAATATCACATACAATTTTTAGGTATTCTCTTCTTGCCCGTAATGAACAAATGTTGCATTTAACAATAAATTGGAAATTTGGAAGCCATCATAACAGTAGCAAATTTGCTGGATCATGTTTCCTTAGATAACTGTAACCTGCTCACGAGTGTGAAAACCTTCAGTCCAAAGTATGTATCAATCCCACATTCCTAAGGAATGAACATATCAAAGCAATGACATTGTTGTAGTCATCTGATACGGTGTACATTTATTTGAGTTTGGTCATTTCTTCTGGGGGACTTGCCTCCAAAAACTTTTATTTATAGATATGTGGACTTTAGGATACAATTTACTGGTGCTATATGCCAGAACTAGATCTGGGGGGCCCAGAAAAGTGTGTGACTAGGCATCTCTGTTGGGCACTTCTGTTGGTCACACCTGCTTAAATTATTCAAACATTGCGCTCTTTGGAATGCATTTCAAAATAGATGCCTTGACTGGCAGAAAGTTACAGCTTCTGTCAAAGAGACTACTTTTTTTATGGAGGTGCAGTGGCTCAGTTTTAACAAGGAATAGGGTGCAATTTGTCTTATACCAGATGGCACTTTTGATTTGTGCAATAATCTTGTGATTTGCACCACCTAATTTCAAACATAGGAGTTTAGTAAGTGAACTTGCTTCCATGTTTTAGTACATTTTTTGCTGAAATTACTAGAACACTGCATGGGTACCAGCTCCATCGAATTGGATTCTGAAATGCTTTGTGAATAATGCTAGCATGTCGTGGTTCCTAAACTATATATTTTTCTTAATGAAGGTGATCATTTATCAAATATGCTGCTTATATAATTTTGCCTACTTGAATCTTAATTACGCTGGCAGTGTTAGTATATGCTCAAATGGTCAACAAATTCATCGAAAAATAATTGTCTGAGGTTTGGCAGTATCAAACAACTCACCCAAATAAGAGAACCAGGTAAATCAACAAACACTTGAAAATAATTTTTAGTTTTGTGACATTGTGTAAGAGGTATTTGGGCTTAAAGCTACAAATTCAAATTTTTGTAGTTGTACTCATATCATGGTGGAACACGCAAAAGTTAATTACGTTTAATCATTGGTTTACTGCTTGCATGCTTTGAGTTTTGGCTTTGAATAGAAAAAACCAATACTAAAAATCATCATACTCAAACTTCATCTTTGACAAATTTGCAATGTTTATAAGCTAGACTTTGATTTAGATGGTGTATTTTGATGTACAAATAAAAAAAGATAATAAACCCTTAATTTTAAATTTAACCTTTGTAGGCTGATTGAATGCAATTTTTTAATTCAAAATTGTGCTTCTGACATGGCATGTCGCATATTGTTAATTTACAATTAAGATTGATCTGTGAAATTTGGTTTGAAAACATGTACTTTTTAATTCAAAATATTCTTTTATTGATTATTCAAAGCTTGATCTATAAAAGTTGGTTTGAAAACATGTAATTTTTTTACTTAATGAACATGTTGAATAGACCATCAGTTTAGAAAGTTTGAGCAGTTAACGAGCGTTGCTGCATTGTGAGGCACAATCAAATCAATTCTAAGACTGTAGTTGAATGTTTTCCTGAACATATCTTATGTAATGTCGGTGACTTCAATGGTGTAGAGCCAGATATATAAAATGATATAAAATTTAAAAAATTCCATTTGTGAGACTAACATTATTTATTCATGTAGTTTATCATTATCCTGATATACGATAATGTAGAAGGCTAGATCTAGGGTTTTAAATCATCTTTCAATAATGTGCAAAAAAGATCCCCTTTCAAAGCTAATAGGCATTTAGGTTTTTCTAAATATTATGGAGAGGGTGGTAGAATTTGACTGAGATCATTGATTTCGTTGGACTCTTGGGACTCTTAAGAAAATAAAAAATGCAAGATATAGTACATTGTTAATCATACAAAATAAGACAGGTGGAAGTAATCATACCCTGAAGTCCAACATCAGATCTGCCAGGTTGAGAACTCAAATGAACTTTTAAACTGACCAAAAAGGGGGCGTCAAAAGTAATGAAAAGTCTAAAAAAATTTCTTCAATCAGAAAGGTTTCTGAAAATTGAAATATTCTCCTTCCAAAAAGAAAACTTGTTGATAATAGGTCCACGCAAGTAACTGCCCTACAATTTGGCAGTGGGCGTAGAAAATTGACAGGGTCATCACTCCACCGACTCCCACCATCTGCAGGTACAAACTCCCAACCAATAAGAGCTTTCTTGTCACCATGTCTTATTTGAGAAGATAAGGTAGCCAAAGCTAAGGTGGTGATTCTTTCTTGCAACAAGGCTGCCTAATTGTTGAATCCCACTTTGGCACGGCCAAAGCCACCACCGCTAGTTCCACTATGCTACGAACAAGGCCACTTGGAATGTGGTGAAAATTGTGGTTGACAGTGTGTGTGACCATGAGACGCGCATATGCCATGTCCTCCAAAGCCTCCGCATGGAGGCAAACCATGCAGGAGAACCTATTGGAACTCAAGCAACCACATATGGGGCATTGACCCTATGATCTAGATGGGTTTGAGGGTTTTTGACTTCTGAATGGATATTCTCCACCTACATTTGTATTTGAAGGATGCCATTGCAGATCACAAAAATGGTGTTAGCCATATAAAAATAGGCAGCCGATAACTTCATGATTTAATATCTCAATCATTTTTTCTCTCCATAATTTAAAAAAATATCAAAATGGAAGATTTGTCAAATTGTGTAGGTAAAAGCTCAAAATTCAAACTGTTCGCCAAGTGAAAAACTTCGGCTTAAAAGGATTAAAAAGGGAATGAATCCAATTCCAAGCAGACTAAACTTGTTTGCAAATAAGATCTTTAATGTTCTTAAAAGTTGACGACATATAGGGTAGAGAGTGACAAATCCCTGTCCCTAAGCGGCTAACCCTATTATCAACAGAAAAACCTTGGTAGAGCAAACATCAAAGAAAATGAACCTTCTCTAGCTTAATACTGGCTTTCCAAAATTTGGCAAAACAACAGGATCAAATTGTAGTGGTTGACAAGATCAAGGCATCAAACTAGGAAAATCACTAATAACCAAGTTAAAGTTTGGACGATACAATGGGATATCCGTTTAAGATTTTCCTATCTCCACCAAAAAGTCAGAGTTGCAGTCTTATATTGTTTAAATTGTCCATCGACACAGCCATTTACACATCAAAATAGATTCAAAATCTTTGTAATTGAGGAGATTTTGCTTTTAAAAAACAACCCTCGGGTATTGATAATGTGTTTTCAAGGGAGAAACAATACTTAATTACCAGGCTCAAACTATCACAGTTTCTTGTGGTATATAAGTCATTTATAAGCATTATCGTATAAAGTGGGCATTCCATCTTAAAAATTCCAGCTTCTTATCAAACGTGCATAGGCATATCAAAGAAATTGTCCTTGGCTTCTTGTCGAGGCACATTGTTCATAAATTGTATATTTCAGTTGCACCAGTTCTTAAGATTCAGATTTGTATTTATCCAAACAAGATTTGAGACCCTTTTTCCTCGACTTTTACTAAGCTTGTTAATAGCAAATGAAGACCTTTCTTTGTATTTATGAAAAAGACTCAAGGGTGGGTTTAAGCTTTTGTTAAAAATTCAAGCAACAACCGGTTTTATGATTTAAATAAATAAATAAATTTAATTTTTGATTTTTAATTATTAAAATTTAAAGATTAAATTTAAAAATAAATGAAAAAGAGAAGGAAGATAAATTGTAGTGTCATATAACAAATTTGTAATTAAATAGTGGTTGTTTAACTTATAAATAGTTGTACGAGATCATATTGTTTTTATTGGATAAAATGGGAAACAAAGGTTCCAACCTTATTACAACAACCAAGGTTCAAACCTTGCGGGGTAACTCTCTACTGCATCAATAATTGAGAGGCCCCTAAGATCATGTAGCTTGTTTTACCTGTTGGATGTAGAGTGGGGCATTTGCCTTCCGCTCAGGGGGTACATCCTTGGCTTGAATGAAAGGGCCAACCCTTTGGTGAAATGGTGGGGCTTCTTGCCTGTAGTGCCAACAACCAAGGTTCAAATCTCGTGGGTAATTCTTTACCACGTCAATAATTGAGAGGCCCCCAAGATCCTGTATCTTGTCTTACTCACGGGATGTGGAGTGGGGCATTTGCATTCTGCCCAGGGGGTACATCCCTAGCTTGAATTTTTTTAACTTAAAACTAATATTATGCTTGCTGCCGAAAAAATGTAGAAAATATCGATATCATTGAATGCTTGCAGTCCTAGGGTTTCTAAGCAAGCCGATGTTGTGAATGGAGATTACCTCCTTGTGACAGTCTTGGACGGGGAATGCACTGCGAAGACTACCAATGGGAGGGATTCATGAGGCATTTTGTGTTTGCAAGGCATGTTGGGTGATTTGCTAGTTGTCACCTTTCTACATGGCCTCTAAAACGCCATCTAAAGCTTCCTCCGACGGTATGGAGAATAAGGCACCGAGTCTTCCTTCCTACGACAACCCTCGGTTCGACCACGGTGGGAAGGTTGATGGTTTTGATCACAATGGGACAAAATTGACATCTTTAAAGGAACAACAATGTCTAGACTTAGCGTACGGAGATTTGCCTCCTGGGTAGAGGTCGAGGGTGAACAAAACCTCATTTTTAGAGGCGGTTAAGTCAGGTTTTTCTCCCCCTCTAGGTGCAATGTAGAAACCAAAGAATAACACAAGAAATAGAAGGATTGTTTAGTGCTCTGGTAAATCTCTGTCTCTAGACTTTGACGCTTCTATGATGAAGGAGTTGCCTGAAAATGAAAAATTATTTATAGACAATGGTTTAATCGGTAAATTCAACCACCTCTGGCCCAGTCTTCCAGATCTGCATGACTGGATTTTGAAATCTTGGCTTCTTCTTATGGAAAGTAGTTTAGAAATTTATCTTAGTGCAAGAGGTTTTTTCATTGTGGTTTTTGATTGCAAGAAAGACAAAAACACCATTCTGAATTATGTATGCTTATGGGAAGAAAATTTACTATAGCTGAAGTCTTGACATCCAAAATTTGATTCATCTATAGAAGCATTCATAGTTTTTCCGATTTGGGTTCGTCTCCCAAATCCCCCCTTCACTATTGGTTCGAATCATGTTTTGTTGTGATTAGGAACTCTTTGGGCAATTTTGGGTACACGAATGACAACTCAAGAAATTTTATCCACACAACTTATGTAAGGATTTTGGTGGAACTGGACACCTCCAAGGATCTTCTGGTAGAAATTGTTTTGAGGGCCAATGGACAATGTTGGAATCAACCTTTGGATTATGAAGGTTTAATTTTTAGGTGTAGGAGATGTTATCAAACTGGGCACATTGCTACAAAATGCCCAACTATTAAGACCCAACCAAATCGAGAGGCCTCTTGGTGGAAGGACTCTTCCCCTAAACATTATTCTGTTGTGAACTTTCCCAAACATAATATTTATTCTACAAATTTTTCCTCCAGGAAGAAAAATATGGAGGTAGACAATATGATTTCTCTTGAGACAAAGGTAATCCAAAAATCACTCCAGCCATGTGACTCAAGCAGCTTGGAAAAGACAAAAAGTTTTCAACGATCCTCACTTACTGACATCTTTGAACCAACAACAAAACATCCTTCAGAATCTCCTACTTTGGATTCAGGGTCTCAAAATTTGAGAGTGATGAATTTACCCTCACTCCATCTTGCTCTGACATCCTCAAATGGGTCAAGTGGAGATGGAAAATCAAAAGAGAATAGCCATTCAAAAGATCAAGGGTGGATAGAAGTAAAGAGGAGAAAATATATTCCTCCATATCAGATGACTTTCAGATCCTCCAAGAAGGAGAAAAATGTGGCAACATGATCTTTGGGTTGTGTGATACTGCTCACCTCTTACTTAGATGCAAGAGTTCCTTTTTGTTTTGATTGTCTCCAATTGAGGGCCTAGGTTGCACCCTTATCATTGGGTTGATTCGATTCTCTTTTTTACTATTTTTTATAAGGGAGTGGACCCCATGTCCACAACTTCTTATAGATTAAAAAAAACCCTTCAAACAATTATATAAACAATAGTATTACAAAATAATTAAAAATAATATTTTAATTATAAAAATATACATTATTATAATATAATTTATAATTTTTTCAATAAATTATATATTATAAATAAAATTTGACTTGATAATTGAAATATGTGGTTTTAACTAAATAGTCCCATCATAATGCTATTGGGTAGTATGAGGCAATGAAGGTTAGTGGTGAAGGACCTAGAAGGACCATATTACATCAATCCCATCAATTCCAACAATGGGGAAAGATACAAAAGGATCTCACAACACTTCAATCATTATGGTAGGAGGTGTGTGAAGAAAAGGAGAATCTCTATTTGGGCTTCTATTCATTTTAGTCACTATTGTGTTCTAGCTTGGTAAATTGCGTTGGTTTTACAATATCGACTAGATCAAAGGCCGATGATCATATGGATTGGAGAGGTTAAGAGGCCATAGGAGGACACTAAAATTAAAATTTAATCTATCCTTGGATTTGGTAGAGTGAATATGGGCAAGGTGGTTGAACACTTAGAAGATTATATCACAAGGAAATTGTTAAATAGTAATTGAAACACAACTATTTCCCAATTTAAAATGCAATGATTTAAATTGATTTTAATATAATTTTTAAATCTCAATTAAAGAATTTGAAATTAAATTGCACAATACATTCAATCATGCCGTAAATAAATTATTCATTCAATAAACTCAAGGATTTAAAACACTTAATTGCTTAGATAATTTATCAAGCATTAATACTTATCTTTTGAAATGTGCAAAAAAAAATCCCCAACTATTGTTGGAATGGTCCTTGGTTCAACTTATTTCGTCTGTAAGCAGTCTGGGAGGAAAGCTTACTTTGTGCTCTACACGAGTGCTGGTTCCACTGGAATAATGCTCAACACTCGTGCCACAAAACCATGCCCCGACCAAGACCGTCACACAATTGTACCCCAAGTTTGACAGCCACTGTAGGAGTGCCCCTTCTTCGTCTTGCTCACAACCTGCTAACCTGGAAACATATTCCTACAATGTTTTGTACTTGATTTTCCTTTTTTTTTTCTTTTTTCTGTCCCAATAATAACTTTTTCATGGGTTTTTTTATACAACACAAAGGGTAGTTCCAACCAACATACCCTTTCAAGAATAATTACATTATAACATCCCGTGAAAACTCCAATTATTATTTTATTACTTTTTCTTTATTGAACTATTACATTAGTTCCTATTTTACTTTTATTCTCCTTTTTTTATCTTTTTCTTCCACGGGGAAAAAAGTCTCATAATAGTAATTATATATATGGATGGTAAAACTCAAAGGTTTGGCTAAAG
This sequence comes from Sequoia sempervirens, assembly GCA_007258455.2. Classification (NCBI taxonomy): domain Eukaryota; kingdom Viridiplantae; phylum Streptophyta; class Pinopsida; order Cupressales; family Cupressaceae; genus Sequoia; species Sequoia sempervirens. The sequence goes on from VDFB02353172.1 coordinate 25,807, forward strand.
AAGTCAACATGGATGATAACATTGTAATTCAAGAGGCCATGTTGAAGATGATTACAACTATAGGTCAATCTAATTATAGAATAAATGTCTTCAACATTGCACAATATCTATCTCGTGCAAGTATGCTTTCAATGGTAGCCAATTCCTATTTACTACAATATTACTATGAGGGTCTCTTAGTAATTAGGAAAAAGTTCATGTTGATTATTTGATGGAGAAACTCAATAGTATCATGAAGAACCATGGAAAATATCTAGATGTCTAGCTATTTTGGGCGATGTTTTGCATGCGAAGTTTCTTGAAGAGGTGAGGGTGGATGAAGTCAAATATTGTGAAGAGGAGGATTTTGGGGGGATTTCATCTATTGTGTGATCTCTATTATAAGGAAGGGAAATATTATAATATGTTGAGCATTTGAGTCCACATATGGTGTACAAAAGTAAGGAAGTATATATTTTATTTGTTTTTAGGGGTTCCCTCAATTTTGTTAATATCTCTCTAGCAAGAGGGGACCAATCTTTTTTTGGTACTATGGTATGAATGGTTTGGAATGGACACATAAAAAATATATATATTAATATAGAAGACAATGCATTATATATTTGAACATTTTGGATAATTATTGACAAGATAATTTATTTTTCATAAATCGATTTGGTGAACTTCACATACTAGAATCTAAGTTTTAACACTTTTTTTGTGACTCTTGAATTCCTAATCCAAGTTTATTTAGAAAAAAAATATAAACAAATTTATTTATACAAACCAAATAAAATACAACAATAAATTATAACAAAGTACTAGCTACATGAATCCATATAACATATAGGATGACCTTATTTTATTCACACATGTAGCACATGGATTTATGAATAATTTTCTTTAATATTTTTTAAAAATTGAATATTTTTTCAATATGTTGTTACATGTGGCTATGTAAATGTCTTTAGCTTTAATCTTTTGATACACAAGTTGTAGATTTAGGTTTTCTCCCTTTGCATTTGAAATGTAGTAAAAATGACAAGCCTTTAAAGTTTCAATTCAACCATATTTCTAGATAAGAGCAGTGATGCAAGAATGCTATCTAATACAAAAAATGAATGCAACCCTTTGGTCTTATCTAACTGTATTTTTCTTACATAAACTATGTTATTCCCTAAGTGATAATACTATGTTTTTGTTTCAAAAATACAAAAAAAGAAAGAATTGTATTTAGGCCTTCTTCCATGTTGACCCAATTTTTATTTTCACTTTGTCTTCTATGCTCTTCATGTTTTGAGAACTTTGGGGATTGATGATTGTTCATACTATATCATATTATATCTATGAACAAATATGACCTCAAATTCTCAGACCTCCTTGCCTCTTGATGTCTTCATCTCTGCTTGTTTGCTTCGTGATGTTGTGGTTTTCATGTGTTGTCCCTTACGTGTTTGTGACAACATACCACAAATACATCTCTAATATGTTACATGCCACAACATCTCGGCCTCTCCTTTCTCTCCTTAGGATGTCATGTGCTCCTTTGCGTAGCACACACCATCCTAAGGGGGGGCTACCATGCTTTTCTAATTTTTAATAAGGTGAATTCTTTCAAAAGGATTCCTTGGTGTAAAATTTTATTTACAATGAATTCCTTGATAAAAGAATCCCTTATTGAAAAATCTCTCATTTTGTCAAAATGTTGTATTCTCTCAAAAGGGACTCCTTGATGAAATTCTCTTTCAAAAAGGATTTTTCCTTTCAAAAAAGGAGCACTCTTTCTAAAATGAAAAAGTCTAAAAACTTTCCTTTGAAAAAAGAGCATTCGCTCCACTAGATTCCTTAATGAAAGATCTTTCAAAAGGATTCCTTGATGATAGAATAACTTGCAAAAATTGTGGTGTCTTTCAATTGGAGTGTTCATTTGAATGGGCCCCTTGGTGTCTTGAAGGGTTCCCTTCCAAAGGAACCCCCTTTCAAAGCTTTCTTCTCAAAGGATCTCTTTGGTATCTCACAATGTGTGTCTTTTATCTTATATTTGATGTCATGTGTCTTGGAGTTAGACATTTTATATCTTGGCGTCTAGCTTGGGGGCAACGTGACTAGACCTACCTTTTCTGTGACTGTTTTGCAATGTAGTTTGCAACAACCACATGTTTATCTATTTGATTAGATTGTGTCTCGTGTCTTGTCTGATTAGACTGTGTCTTATTATGTTAGCTTGTCTTAAGGATGTGTGTCTTTTATGATTACCTTTTTCTCCTAACATGTTTTGTCTATAGCCTAACATGTTTGTGGTGAGATCATAGCTAGCTTTGTAGGGTCAAAGACCCGTGTCATCTTTGCATCTTGGTGGAGCTCCCTCTTTCACATCAAGGTATGCTAGATCAAAGATCTACTTCCTTGACGTTATTGGTATATTCTCTTCAACTTCTTTCTACTTTAGCTCACATACACACTAACATGTATGCTCAGTAAAGTGGGCACAAAATGTAATGGTGTAAATTTTCACCTAGGAAAATTTCCCATTATTTTACTCTCATTTTATCCTTACAAGTCCGATAATGTAAATACTCACTGCTTTTATCCTGCTTTGTCCGTATGCCCCTATCATTTTGTGTCGGTGAGGGAATTTTTTTTGGGGATGTGCATGCACCGCATCGACATCCACATGCCCTGTTACCATCCTGACAAAGATTCACATGTCTGGAGTCTATAGAAGCGTTAAGGTTCCTGGGTGCCTGTGAATGTAACGTTCCCTGTCGAATCTTGAGTGATGGGAAATGACTATTTTCCTCCTTTACCCATTTGAACTAGATTCTTTCACTCTCTCACGAAATTATTTCACTTTCTCCATTCATTCTTGCAACATTCTCGATCACTCTAACACTTCTATTAGCTTCACTCTCACTCTTTCTTGCTACTACCAACTTTCTACTTGGTTTCTACATCTTTTTGCTCCAACACCATTGTCATTGCAGATTCACGAAGTCTTATCTCCTTGGCATGGTGTCATCTATCTTCTTCTTCCTCTCTCAACCTTGAGAGCTCGTATAAAGGAAGGTGATATTGTGTCTTGTATTTTCTTGCTTTATCGTTCTTGTAGAGTAGCATCCAAGTTATCATTTCTCTCTAATCCATTGTGTCATTTATATTCTCTTCTTTATCATTTTATCTATATCATTGCATATCTAGTTGTCCATGGAGATGGGAAGACTGAAATGGGGACTTGACTGAGGAAAGTTCTAAACATAGTCCCCACATTTTTACTATCACTGTGTATGTAGGTGTTGTTCATTATCTTGGAGCTAGCTGACGAACTGGACCTTGAGTAAGTTGGTATTCTTCTTTTCTCTTTGTTATTTCACTATTAGAGTAGTCTTTGTAGTATTCTTATTATTGTACTTCACATTTCCTTTACTTTTTTGTCAAACTACATAAATTCAATATTCAGGTCATCAGTAGACTTTGTGAGTTTCTGGTTGTTGCTCGACCCTTTGTTCGTACAAGACGCCAATGCATATATGAGACTCTAGCACAATGCGTTGAAGTCTGACTCCCATGATGTCATCACCTAACAAAGAGTTGTCTGGTTCATAATCTGATACCTGTGTAGTCTGCTCACCCAGTTCTGGGAAACACTTGTCATAATATGAAGGGAAATGGAGTCTTGTTTGCCCCTCCTTTTTAGCCTATCCTTTCTTCTTTAACTTATTAGGTAGTCTAAAGTAGTTTAGGGAAGTTCATTCCCTTAGCCTCTTTCATGACTGAGAGCCTTGGGGGTGATGAATCCCCCTTCTCTATAGTTAGATAATTGTATTATTGTGGGTCCTTGCCATAAGAGTTCTACATAATGTTTGCAAGGACTTCATGTTCATATCTTTTGCTTCCAATATTGGACTACATTCAATGGTCATTAGTGTTTGTAATGAATATTGATCATCCTCATCTAGGGTAGGCCATACAGTTTGGTCCAAATCTGTATATGGCTGTGCACGTGGGTGAAGGACTAGTTTTTTGTCACATTTCCATTGGAAATGATCATATTACCAAACCTACAATGAATGAATGCATCTACATTAGCTAACCAAGGCCTCCATAGGATTAAGGGGTATACTGCAAGGTTTTCTATAGCTTGTGAAACATAGAAAAAGGTAAGTGTGAAGTGATCAATGTGGAGAAAGATGTGTGATCTATACACTTACACTTTCCTAATTTAATTAGGAAAAGAGATCTCCCAATGATAGGATTGACTTTCAACCCTTAGGTGAGTCAACCCTATTGGAAGATCTCTTGTTTTCCTTTATGACAAAAAATGGTAAAATATGATTGAAATGCACTTTTTGGAGATGAAAATAAAATGCTTAATAAACTCAATTATGTGATGTAAAATTTGCAATACAAAGTTTAAGGATAACACAAACAAAAAGTCTAGTTTGCAAGAAGATCTAGGAAGTGCAAAACATGACAAACTTACCTAGAAAAGTGGGTTCTGAGTGTCCTATAAGGACTCATTCAACTAAGGGCGAATGGGTCTTTGTACAAGGTTTTTCCTTAGCTTTGGGGGTCCTTTGGTGCAAGATTTGAGCTTCTATTTTCCCTAAGTTTCACTATTGAAAATTCAGAAATAAATTCAGGATTTGAGTTTCTATGGCTTGACAACTTTGATAGCTTTGTAAAATTGCTCTTTTGATCAACTTTCAATCCTTCTCTTGCAAATATGCACATACACAAAGAGAGGGATTTTTTTTTGTTTTTGGGTGAATAGGGGTTTGCCTTGGTCAAACCTTGGTTTGGCAATTAAACCTTGATAATAAAATAATGATAAAATGTAAGGAATGATGAATGAACAAGACTTGTTACAACTCATGAAACCCTCAATGGCTTCCCTTAGAGGAATTGAGTCTAACACATCACTCTAAGGCTTGGATCTTATATGAAATGGCTTGATTGGATGCTTTATTTGACACTTGATTTTATTCTTGAATGCTTGAAACCTACATCACAATGTTAGCTCCAAAAAACATGCATGAATCCATATAAACTTTGACATCATGATAGGATCTTGAATGTTGTTGTAGATGACTGATAAATCTACTCTCCAATGCTCTTGATAATAATCTTTTCTCTTGTGAAATTTTCTTTAATGCTAGATGTCTTGAATTGATAAAATAATTATGTATTTATAGGTGTTTCCTTAATTACTCGATAATTAAACACCACAAGCTGACTTTTGCAATTTGAATTTAGATCATTAAAATGCTACCAAAAAACTAAAAAATAGGTTCCAAGACTTAAGGAGGACCCATTCGCCCTTGGGTGAATGGGTCCCAGGCCCTAAACCTAGGACACACATTTTCCAAGATGTGTAATTAAGTGTATGTATTGATTAAATGTAGGTTTCCCTTTCAAAAAACGAAATTAATTAGGCTTGTGAATGCATAATTGGGCCAATTAAAGGCTTAATTAAGTCCAATTAATTAAGGGGATGCAAACATTGTATGAAAATGTAAAGGTGTACATTTTTCTACACTACAGCTTGTAACACCATAAAGTCTACAGGGTATTCCCATGAGTCCAATGTGATAACCAAGTCTTCTATAATACCCTATATTTAACAATTGACCTATCTTCTACATGTAAGACAATAGGTGTAGGTCAGATCTCCATTAACTGAAGTTGCTTCATGGTTTCCTTTGTCATAACATTTATAGCTACTCCTAGTTCAATTAAGATATTTTTGATGAGAGTTCCATTGATTTGGACATCTACTACAGGGTTCCTAGGGTCTCCATATTTAGGAAAAACTATATTTCCTAGCACGATGTTAGCAAGCTACCCTAAAACATTGATAGTTTGAGGGTCCTTCCATTTTTTGCTTGGATTTTTAAGGCATAACTCTCACAATTTTTGTGTATATTGGTACTTCTTAATTTCTTGAATTAGGGGTATTTTTATGCAAAGATTTTTGAGTTGGCCTAATAGGCCAAATTCTATTTCAGAATGATGCTTTTGTATAGTTAATGTTTCAGGGAATGGTGGTTTTGGACTTATGATATTTGGGTGAGCTTGACTTTATTTAGGCTCCTTCAGTTGTTTATCCATAATTTATGTTGGGGGCTTCTCATTAGTAAGCTCTGTGATGTGAGGAGATGAAGGCCCAACTAGTATTTTCCCTGAATGGATATGGACATCACTCACCTTAATCCCATAGGTTTGGTACTAGATGGTGTCATTAGTTTAAGCCTATTGAATAGGATTTTTTTAGGGTTATGTGTAGGTTGGGCTAGCAGTTGAGGTGCTCTTGGCTGTGGTGGTGCAACCATGGATGGATTTGGCATTATAGTAGGTTGTTGTGGCTGCAAGGGTTGTTGTGACTATAGGTAGTTTATGTTTTGGTTTTGATATTTTTGACCTTCGTGCCATTGTGATGGCCATTAGTTTTCTTGGAGTGGCCATTGGGAATTATAATTTAGGGCTTGGTAATATTGTGATGGTCATATCCCTTGTTGTTGTTGGGTCCAATTTGATGATTGGGTTATTGGCCACAATGGATTTTGTACATTAGTCCAGTATTGATGGTTCCAATTTGAGAAGTTTGCATTACCACCTCGAAATTACATATTCTAAGACAAGGGGTCTTGAGGCATACCTTGTTTTGGATTCCATGGTTTGCATTAAGAGATATAAAACACTTGGCCTTCTTCATCCTCTAGGAACTAAAATTCAGGCTTCCCGTACGTTTCTTCAGAGATGCTAGCCAACTTTATTCATTTGCAATTGATCCTTTTTGGTGGTAATGTGGACAAAATTCTATTAGGGCCACGTCAAATTCTTCCTACTTATTTTTGATGTGCAGGGTATCCAATTGCATAGCCAAGTGGCTAATGATGTCCTCCATATTGAATAGGAGATTGTTGAGTTCTACCGTAGAAACTCTAGTGGATGTCTTATTGAGAGAAGAGGTTTTGTCACCCCTGGTATTCTTGATGAATGATTTGGAGTAGTTTTTGTACACCTTGCAAATATTATCAAAAGGAAAGTGAGAGATATCTCCTGCCCTGATGAGATTTAAAGCATCCATACAATCTTCATGGGCTCCCTATAAAAATACTAGTTTTAAGATGGGGTTAGAAAATTAAATAGAATAGATAAAGTGACATAACACCTCTAAACTATTAACCTTATCCAAACAAGAGAAAATAAATAATAGAGAGAATCAAAAATACAAAACATAAAAGAAATCACTCCCCATTATGGTTGATTCTTTCTCTTGCTCTCCTTCTTGTTATGCAACTTTGCCCTCAGATATGTTGAAACACTTGTGCAAAACCTGCAAATGGTAGCAAGAAAGTTGGAGATAATTAGCTGTTAAGCTGAAAATGGAGAAGGAAGGTTGTTTTTATAGACAACCATTCGAATGGACGGTTGAGATAAATCTTCTAGAAAGATTCCAAGATCAATGGATGAGAATGCATGAGAGAGATGTTACGAAATGGATGGTTGAGATTAAGTCTCAAAAAAGATGCCAAGATCAATGGTCCAGAATTGATGCACCAAGAATATGCCATGCATGGAAAAGCTATGGCGCCTGACAGCTATGACAGACATGCAAGACATGCAGGCTATGACAGAAATGAATGTTATGACAGGGGATTATGACAGAGCATCTTTGACTAGGTGGAGGTGCATAAATAATTTATTTTAAATTATTTATTCAAAAATGGAGAAAATGGACAAGTGGAAAATAAATTATTTATTTAGAGAAAATGACAAAAGGAGCATTTAATTAAATTTATCAATTTAATTAAATGGAGAGATGAAAATTAGTCCTTAAATAATTAATTTAGATTAATTATTTAACAGGGGAGGTGGCATGAGATAGTTAAATAATTTTAATAATTATTTAACTATAGAAGAATTAAAGGACCATGAATAGATAAATAATTAATGGTAATTATTTAACTATAGATGAAAGGTGACAAAATAATTAAATAAATAATAATTTATTTAACTATTGAAGAAGAGGAGAAATTAGTGGCATAATTAGTTTATTTAATTGATCGGGATAGAATAAAGATTAGAAAGTGAATTAATTAAATAATTATTAAAAATTATTTAATTAATAGAGGAATATGATCAAACATGATTGAATAACTAAAATTATTCAATTGTCAAAGGACGAGGATGAAGAAAAATGACACTCCCAGGCTTAGGACATTTTTTTAGTGTCTACATTTTGCCCCTCTTTGAGACAATGCAGCTTGTCACATTGTTTCAAAGAAAAAGATTGATCAACTGATACATGCCCCAAAGATATCTTGGTAAGGATTATGATAAGAATGATATGGGGTTAGAAATCAAATAGCATAGATAAAGTGACAGCCAACACTTCTAAGCTATTAACCTCATCAACAAGAAAACAAATAATAGAGAGAATCAAAAATACAAAAACATAAAAGAAATCACTCCCCATTATGGTTGATTCTTTCTCTTGCTCTCCTTCTTCTTGTTACTTCACCTTTGCCCTCATATATGTTTGAAACACTTATGCAAAACACGCAAAATGGTAGCAGGAAAATTTGGAATAATTAGGCTGTTAAGCTGAAAATGGAGAAGGAAGGTTGTTTTATAGACAACCATTGGAATGGACGGTTGAGATAAATCTTCTAGAAAGATTTCAAGATCAATGGATGAGAATGCATGAGAGAGATGTTACGAAATGGATGGTTGAGATTAAGTCTCAAAAAAGATGCCAAGATCAACGGTCCAGAATTGATGCACCAAGAATATTCCATGCATGGAAAAGCTATGACACTGATGGCTATGACGCCTGATAGCTATGACAGACATGCAAGACATGCAAGCTATAACAGAAATGAATGTTATGATAGGGGATTATGACAAAGCATCTTTGACTAGGTGGAGGTGCATAAATAATTTATTTTAAATTATTTATTCAAAAATGGAGAAAATGGACAAGTGGAAAATAAATTATTTATTTAGAGAAAATGAGAAAATGAGCATTTAATTAAATTTATCAATTTAATTAAATGGAGAGATGAAAATTAGTCCTTAAATAATTAATTTAGATTAATTATTTAACAAGGGAGGTGGCATGAGATAGTTAAAAAAATTAATAATTAGTTAACTATAGAAGAATTAAAGGACCATGAATAGATAAATAATTAATGGTAATTATTTAACTATAGATGAAAGGTGACAAAATAATTAAATAAATAATAATTTTTTTAACTATTGAAGAAGAGGGAGAAATTAGTGACACAATTAGTTTATTTAATTGATGGGGATATAATAAAGATTAGAAAGTGAATTAATTTAAATAATTATTAAAGTGATATTTATTAATAAGAATATGATCAAACATGATTGAATAACTAAAATTATTCAATTATCGAAGGACGAAGATGAAGAAAAATGACACTTGCAAGCTTAGGACATTTTTATGTGTCTACATTTTTCCCCTCTTTGAGACAATGCAGCTTGTCGCGTTGTTTCAAAGAAAAGATGATATTGATACATGCCCAAAGATATCTTGGTAAAGATTATGATAAGAATGATATGCCTCCTCGAGAGATTGATTGAATAGATTGTAAGAAGATTAATCTCTCGATAGATGTCTAGAAAGTGATTAGATACTTGATATTGCGCAAGTGATAAAGCGGTGATGTACATTTTCATGAAAATGCACAGTTGATGGGCGTAACTGAACAATTGATGAAAATGATCAGTATAGCCAGGTTGATGAGCAGATGAAACTGATTGAGTTAATCAAGTTGATTGAGAATTATGCTTACACAAGACAAGGTGCTGCAATGATGGATTGACTGATTGAAGGGGACATGAGATTTCGAGAAGCAAGTCAACTGATTTGAGATTCAATTCAAGGGACATATATCAGTGAGTTAAGCAATTGATTGATTTCTCTACGACAAGAAAGATGAAGAAAATGAAATGTAAGATGGAAGATAATGAAGGTGATGAAGCCTCTTGTACCATTTAAGTGCTTTTATCATCATCGGGCTTATTATGTCGCAAACTAGTATAAGTGTCTAGATAACATGAACATCTAGACGACCTGAATACTGTTTGCAGTTTTATTTAGTAGTGAAGTATAAGCATCTAGTTATAAGAACCTTAGATGACCTGAATACTTATTGCATGGAAGACACTATCAGACAAGGAATGCTCTCATCCACATTAGACTCATAGGTCCTCGATGGTTTTATACAACTATGTCCTAAGACGAGTCATCTTGTGAATAAGAAACAATCCACAAACAACAAACAAATAAACATGCCCCATCCTTGCCTCTCTAGTCAAAGACATCTTGAAGAAGCTAAAAGACATGTCACCAAAGATAAAACCATAAAATAAGAAAATATCAACAAACAAACAGGAGTCCTGCTTCGATGTAAAAATGATTCTTGTTACAGTTTATGTGTTTGGTTGGATTTAAAAAATGGGTTGATAGATATGTTATAATGTTTGCTTGGTTGTCAACACTTGCATGTTTTGATTTTGTTGAAGTTCAAAGCTGTGCGGTGATATGAAAGTGTCACTGTTTTTTGGAATTTTTGATTTTTTTGGATTTCTTTAGGACATTTTATGATTTTTTTTGGATTATTTCAGGACATTTTATGATTTTTTTGGGATTATTTCAGGACATTTTATGATTTTTTTGGATTATTTCAGGACATTTTATGATTTTTTTTTTTTGATTTTTAAAGATGGAGTGAGATGAAATGTGATATGACTGATTGAAGGAATAAGATCTTCCACAGTAGAGGTAATGCAACCATGGATAAATGATAGATCAAAATGAAAGATTCACTACAAAACATGTCACACAAGCAACATATCCTTTGTCAAAAGATGATAATGGTTGGTTGATTGGATGCCAGGAATGATCGATTCCATAAGGCATGATGATGATAAGTACTTAGGATCACTGATTCCTCTAAGTACGATAAGATTAATGATTGTTGATGTTTGATTGACAAAAGATATGAGGATTGGATAATGTTTTACAACTAGGCTTAAATATGATTTGCATGATAAGATTCAAGGTTGCAAAGGGACATGATGACCAACATTGGAGGTAATTTAATCATGGATAAATGATAAGGATGTGAACTATGATGGAATGGTAACACATAAGGATATGAAAGGGAATCCAAAGCATGCGTTTGAAATTTTTCCCCTAATCTCATCAAGAACAAAGGAAGGAAATGGGACATGGATTTTGATAAGCTAGGAGATATGGGATGGAAGAATGCAAAGATAAGGATAATGAATAGGATGATCAAGATCGATAAGATATGGACACAATGCCCAAGTATTTTGCTCCTATTCCTCATCAAGACCAAGGAAGGGAAGAAAGGATGCATTAAGATAGGATGGTAGAATATGGATACGGCGAAGGATATGGTACGAAAGATATGGATAAAGTATATATGATAAGATATACGATGTTCAAGAAGATCCTTAACCTTGTCAAGATCAAAGGTGGAAAGGTAAAGGATGAACGTAAAGAGGATAATGGATATGAATGAAAGGATGGATGAAACTTGCCCCCAAGTGTAGAGTGCAAGAGGAATATGGAAGATAGGATATGAATAGGGATAAATGAAAATGGAAGGTAATATATGCATGATAGGGAGATGGAGGAAGGACTCAAGCATCAAGTTTCACAGCTAATATCCCTTTAATATGTGCTCTAACAAACCATGGCAATGAGGATTAGGCTCATAAACGTTGGTATATTAATGGTGTGATGGAAGAAGCTAAGGACTTATGCAAAGGTTTGGATTAAAGGAGGATAATGGGTGATGAATGGCGGATAATGGATAGGAGGTTGGAAGGCTTGTTGATGGATAGATGGAAAGGATGGAAAGATCAACATTGGCACACACCTTGAAGGGTAGTGGAGTGATGGAGGAAAAATGAATTTGGAAGGTGATAGGTTTTTAGATGGACGACGGGAGGAAGCTTTTGGATTAGCAAATTTGGATGCCAATTTAGATTTTATTGCTTCTACGAGACTTTTAGGAATCCACATAGCTTTTGACTTTGATTTTTGATTCATGGGCCTTTGTGGCCTTTGAGATTCTTCTTTTTGCTTTATGGGCCTTTGTGGCCTTTGAGATTTTTCTTCTTGATTTATGGGCCTTTGTGGCCTTTGAATTTTTTGCTTTTGACTTGATGGGCCTTTGTGGCCTTTTCGATTTTTCTTTTGACTTGATGGGCCTTTGTGGCCTTTTGGATTTTTATTTTGACTTGGGATCAAATTTTCTTTTATTTTTGCATGGCTCTTCAAGGGGACATGTTGATCCTTTGATACATGTGGATTTTGAAATGGAAGCTTTTGACATTTGGCACCCAAATTGCTTCCAAGAGCAATGGGATGGGTGGATGGAGATGAATGATATGGAGGTCTTATGGATGGGTTAATGTAGGTAGAATTTTGAGAGGGCATCAAGGGTGTGTGCCTTTGTTGTTCTTGATGAATAGGAGATGGAGGGATTTAGGGCCCCAATATGGATGGAAGGGTTGATGAACTAGGGTTTGGATGATAAGGGCCAAGGATAAATGGAAGGTTTGATGGACTAGGATAAGGACCTAGGATAGATGGAATGTTTGATGGACTAGGATAAGTAGGTTTATTTTGATGGAATCTAGGCTTATGATGGGTACAAATTTCTTGAGCATGAGGTGTATAACCAAGGCCATGATAGTATGTGTTTTCTTGGATATAAAGGGGTTCTAGGATACCTTGTTCATGAAGGCCTAATCCTTTTCCTTTGTAGTTCATACTTTGACACATTTGTTTGCCAACGGGATATATATATTGTTTATGAAACAAGATGCAAGTCCATCGTGAGGTGGTTGTGATATGGAAGGAATAACGAGATCTTTGAGTAAACCACCTTGGATAAAAGTGAGAGAACCCATTTGATAGGTAAGAGGTTCATGGATAGTTTGAATAGGGGTGATAGACTCTTGTGGAGGATTGTGATCATGAGGGGAATTAGGATGTGTGATAGGATCTTGACATGGGGATAAGGGGGTACTTTGATCTTGACTTGGAAAAGGATCAAGAGGTGTAGGAGATGGAGTAGCTTTCTCTTTATTAGGTATGGAATCATCACAAAGTGGTATGAAAGGAATTTAGTGATCATGAGAAGGATGAACATCATCATGGAATGAAAGGGTATCCTTGAATGGAGGCATATCTTGATCTTGATGAGGAAGGGAATCCTGATATTTTGTGGAGAGTCTATCTTGATCATTGGATATGATGGAATCATGAGATGGTATGGATTCATTAGATGAGGTGGAAGGAGGACTTGGAAGGATAATTTTCTCTTGAGATGGAAGGGAATCATCTTGAATGAAACAAAAAGAGATAAGGGGATCATCATGAGGTTCTTGAGAGATGGGATCTTGGTCAAAGATTGGAAGGGGTTGTGAAATTTTGGTATCATTGGATGGAGTGGAAAGAATGCTTTGATCTTGATGTGCAAGGGATTCTATGCTAGCATGCTTTGGACTAATAGATTGACATGACTCATTGGATGTAGATGGCATGATAGGAGAGGATGGTTGAATTGATTCATTAACTTGGGTGAAAGACTCATGAGGTTTATTTTGACTTATGGGGGATGAAGATAGATGCATGACATGGTAGGATTGCTCAAGATTATTTGTGTTTGAGGACATAGATTTGGGTTTCTCATTTAGCCTTTGCATAAAATCATGGATATTGAACTTGGATGATGTAGTTTTGGGTAAGGATAAAGGCTTATGAGATGATTGCATCACTTCATTCAAATGTTGGGATTCAAGTTGTTTTTCAAGCTCTTTCAAATGATGGTCAAGATATTTAATCCTTTGGTTTCATTCATAGGTCGTGGATGAATATGGAGGATAGCAGTTATACATGTTTGGTTTTGAAAATTTTGGGAATGTTTTGAGGTATTGCAGGTTTCTAGGTGTGATATTTGTTTGAATTGATTGTTTGTGTTCGTTTTGTGAATGTTGTATTGTATATTGGGCGAAATCTAGAAAACGCCGACAGCTTACGATGTTTTGGGTATGCAAACACACATGAGAATGACTTACAATCCCTAATAGGCCAAGGGGTTTGCTCCACTTGATATAGCCCACCGATATACCACTGGATTGTGCTAAACACCTTTCCTTCACCGGCCGCGATAGCTTAGAAGTTTGGTGGCATTGGCTCCCCTCACAACTCGTGCACGTCATTCGGCACACTGACTTGCCGGATTCTTGGTCATCACTTCCCAAATTGCTATCTCTCAAGAGAGGGAGTTAGTGGTGAGGTATCTTAGGACATGATCTTGTACCACGCACTATACCAAACAGCGGCTGAAAATGGTTGGCTTCTAAAACAATAGGTGTTTGAATTGGGGCATCGTTGGTGGCCACACATGGGGCTGATTAATCACCAATTAGGTGGCACTCGATACAAGAGGTTATGCTCAGCGGTGTTTATGGGAGTACTACTCCATCTATGTGACACATCTACACTCATGGTACTTGAACTTTCCTCAAGCACCCATTTTGTATTCCGGTTGGAAGTGGCCTGGCTTTAGCCTGTTACCGGTCGGGTCATCCCTTAAGGTGAGTAATTTTTCCCTTAAGGCAGACCCATTTCTAGAAAATAACGTTCTCTTACACCCGGGATGCATTTCGAAAGCATAAAGCGAGAATACCGATTATTAAGTCGTGAAAGGTGACAAAAATAAGGTAAAGTCTAGTTTTTTTGATCACCTGGATTTTTCCTGAGTGAGCATAATCACCTACCACCTTCAAGCATAGTCAGACAGAATCAAGCACATGTTCATTTTAATGCACCAAAAGAAGTGTTCCTAAACTAGAAATCACAAACACATTGTTTAAGAAATGAGTCTTCGACTAACGAAGCTGCAAAACCACAAATTAGTAGTTTCATAAATGTCTTGGACCAATGAGAAAGCTGCAAAAAACTAAGTTAGAACAAGAGTTTAAAAACCAAACTAAAAGTTAGTAAATAACTAAATTAAAAAATAAAAAGACTAAACTAAACTAAGAAAATAAATAAAGAAAACTAAAAACTAAGACCTCAATTTTTTTGTTGCTCCAAAAGAAGCAATTTTTGAGAGCCCCACTCCAAAGCCACACGCTACAAACAAAAGATTAGTAAAAAAAGTTAAATGAAAACAACAGACTAAAATAGTGATAACTTTCTCAAAACTAAACAAAATTTTAAATCGTAGATATCTATAGAAAGCTAAGACATAGACCTTCAAAACCCAGAATTTTTTTTGCAAAATT
>VDFB02353173.1:0-11302 GCA_007258455.2 Sequoia sempervirens
AGGAGGAAGACAAAATGTCTAAGGTTCCATATTCTTTAGCTGTTGGTAGTTTAGTGTATGCCATGGTATGCACGTGGCTAGATATTGCACATGCTGTTGGTGTGGTGAGCAGGTATATGAGCAATCCGGGAATGGAACATTGGAATGCTGTTAAATGTCTTCTTAGGTATTTGAGAGGTACAACAACAAAACATTTATGTTTTGGAGGATCAAATGTTGTTTTACAAGGATATGTTGATTCTGATTTGGCAGGTGAATAGATACAAGGTGTAGTACTACAAGTTATGTTTTTATTGTAGGAGGAACAACAATTAGTTGGATTTCGAGGTTGCAAAAAGTTGTTGCTCTATCAACTATAGAAGCAGAATATGTTGCTGCTATTGAAACTAGCAAAGAGATGATTTGGCTACAATATTTTCTAGAGGAATTGGGCAAGCAACAGGTTGATAATTTTTTATACATGGACAACCAAAGTGCCATTCATCTTTCCAAGAATTATGCTTTGCATTCTAAAACAAAACACATATAGCTAGGGTACCACTTCATTCGGTCAGTTTTGGAGGATGGCCAGTTGAAGCCGGAGAAAATTCATACAAGTAAAAATCCTGCAGATATGTTCACGAAGGCGGTAACACGAGAGAAACTGATTTCCTCATCAGTTTTTGTTGGTTTTCAAGAATGATAATGGCAGCAATAATAAATAGTTGATGTCTAGGCATATCAATCTAGTGGGAGTTGCAGGTGTAGCAGTGCTACATGATCAGTCTCCAAGTGGGAGATGGTTTGGTGTGGAGCCTGACTAGTCTCCAAGTGGGAGATTGGTGGTCTATAGAGCTTGATCATGTTGTAAATTAATATTTTATTTTAATAAAGTTTTTTTGTTAATAAACTCGGGTTGTTTGAAAAATAGTTTCGGATATGCCAAAAATTGGTTGTTTTGTAACTGCCAAGAACGGGCTGTTTTCTTGACTGGCTGGGAATGTGGAAGATCAAGAGTCAAGGCTTGAGAATGCGTAAGGTCACATAGCAACAAGTTGAGTTGCAAGTTTATGTGAATAATGTGAGTGGAAAATGCAGTTGTAGAGAATGCTACAAGTGTATGTAGCTTGTATTTTGTTGGATATAATAAAATCTTGGACGGTTGTTTCTGTGGATGTAGCCCACATTGGGTGAACCACATTAAATCTTTGTTCTTTGTGTAAATTCATTTCTATTTTATTTCAGTCATTTGCATTATAATTGGTTAATCTATTGCTCCATCCTACCGGTAAATCCCAATAGCATCCATGAGCAACTTCCCACTTAAGTCTTTTTGAGAAGGTGCCTTAAAGCTTTTTCCTACGACTATTAATGCAATTACCAAATTCTCCTAGTAAAGGCTGTTTGCCACATTGAAGGAAAGATTGTTGAAGTACCAAAAATTGGCACATGCCTTATTTGCTTCTTGGTGCACCTCTTTGTTCCACCCTGTATCTTCCAATGATGGTTGTGCTCGATTTATGTTTTTGGTTACAAAAAATCTATATGGTGTCCATGTAGGCACTCTACTTGAAGTAAATGAAGTGGATACTGATGTGCTTCGTATGTGTGGATCACGAATAGAGCCCACTATGCCTTCAAATGTTGTATCTTGATCTATTTTTGCTTGCAATTGAGGACCATGAGCACTGGCTATGGTTGTTCTTGTCTTCTCCCATTGTAATTTTTTCTCTTCCATCCATGCAAGGTCTACATTCATCTCCCTTTTTATCTTTTCTGTGGTCTTGTCATAGGGCTTGGCATCATGATGAGTAATACCTACAAGATGGTATTTGAGGTGATTGATGCCTCCATGATATAGGTTTTGGCATCTTATGCAAATGATTGTCTTAGGTGTTAGTCCCTATATGACATATTTCCAAGTAGGTCTCTAGCTTTAGAGGGGTGAGTTCCTGTAAGTAACATTGATTGGGTTGAGCTTGAGTTTGATGCAGAGTGGGAGCTTGATCCAAAGGCCAAGGTTTCTCTATTTGCCATTGAATCTAATCTACAAGTACAAAATACAACATTTTAATTTTTAAATACAAAAAAAAGCATAAATTCAACATAAATTACTGTAAATTAGCAGAAATTTAGCATAAATTAGTATACATCAGCAGAAAATTTAATATAACCTAGTGATTTTGTTCCAAAAAAAGTATAATTCAGAAAAAGTAATTTGTTTATACAAAAAAAGAGTATAAATGAACAAAAAATGTTCATAAATCCAATTTTTTGGAAACAAAATTGTAAATACTGCTAAATACTAGGAAAATATGAATTGTTTACAATCTACATACTAGATTTTTGCAACTAAAATGAATTTAAATGCTTGAAAAAAACAAGAAAAATAAAAAAATTACTAACTTGCCCTTGAAATTCTTCGAATATGCCCTTCAAATTTGCCTAAAAATCCTTGCAATCATCTCAAATGTATGCAAGAGTGCTGTGTGAGGAAATGAGAGGGGCATGTTGGCTTTTATAAGCCAAAATAACTGCAGATTTTTGTGTTTTTTCCGTGTCCTAGGTGTGTCTCCATCTTTTCCACGTTCGACAAGTCTTTTGTATGGTCTCATTGAGTTTTTATGAAATAATCACCAAAAACTCAGTCAATAATTGCCAAAAACTCGGTAGAAAATCTCTACAAGTTTTTTGGTTACTTGCTAGGCAAAAAAAGTGGTGAGTACTTGTCGAGTCTACTAACTATGATTTAAACCATACAAATCTTCAATGGGAGTTTGTATTTAATATAAAATATTACTTTGACTATGTTTTTGCCCTAAATGCAACACTGAACTATCAATAGCCAAGATTGTAGTGAAATTTTCATATTTAACACCCAAACACAAACAAATGTAACTTCCTACTAGATAAAACAAAGACCAAGGTTTAGCTGCAAAACAAGTTTTTGATTGAAAAACAACAATTGATACTGTTTATTGGCTAAATCAGAGACCAATATGTTAGCATAAACACAAGAAATGATAGAATGAAAGAACATCACATGATTCCATGAAGTTGTCAAAGGAATACGTAAAGTTATCACTTTGATGAGCAATGAATATCAACACAAAGTTTGACAAGATTGTTCAATTCAATTCAACCCCATGGAATTACAAGTAGGTGAATGATCTCCACACAAGCTTCTATTACATAGGCTCTACATTGACTTTATAAGTTCATTCATTTAATATTACACAATGACTTACGTTAACCTTCAAATGACAATTTTTGCAGCATAAGTTTAGCATCAACTCTTGTTACATTGTGTGTATAAAGGACACATATTTATAGTTTTCTAGCTATAGCCTCTTGAAGCTTAAAAATTAATAAAAGTAATTGATTTGAAAGCATTTCTATTCTCATCCTCTGGGCATAATATATATTTCTTTTTTCATTTTTGCTTCTCATCTTTGTAATGTCCCGCTTCCGATTGAAACCTTGACTACACAAAATACATATAGGCTGCTATTAACAATAGCCATGTCTACAGCTTCTGAGCATCATTGGGTGTGGAAATATATCCTATAAACATGGTGCTCAACATGGATATTAAGTCCAACAACCAATGATAGTCAATAATGATCAGATTGTTGTGCCTAAAACTTTAAGTTGGTAATCACTTAGCATGTGGACGAATGATTTCTGCTAAGAGAGAATGGAATAAGTGTGCACAACAAATCAAGAGAATTCTGTGGGTTCTCAATACAAGGAGAACATGCAATTTCGGCAATATTATAAATGAAAATTATGAAAATATATAATTTCAAGGGGCATGTGAAGAGTTGTATCCATTGGAGGAAAAATATATTTAAGAGAGACAGAGCAAGGAGAAGGAGATCATTGAAAAGACATTTTATTATTTGATTTCTACTCCTTGTGGAGCATGGAACTACAGTTCAATTAACATGAGGATGAAAACCCACAATTTTGTAGAGTGATTTCACACAGAGATCACTATTGTGCAAATTTGATCAATCTCAATTTGAATTAAAATATCTTTTCGATCACCAATAGGCCAGGGCATTCTAAGGTGGATATCATGCAGATTTGTAAGCATTTCAAAGGCATTTTATTAAGAAGTAGATAGCTGTAGACATATTTATAAATTAGCAGCCCCTGCAGAAGATAAACTCGGTCTTTTCTAAGCTATATTCTAACATTATATTTGAATTAGATAATAAACTATTAAATTGCAATTTCTGGGTTGATTTCATATTTAGTATTTACGTTTAATTGTGCAAACTATTATTGTGAGCTAGGGTTTATTATACTTAAAAAATAAATTAAACGATAGAGCCGGATCTTGCTAGCTTATGAGAAAAAGGATTAGATTTTGTTTAAGTAAAAATTTGCAAACACTATATATAGGTGTGTTGTACCCAAACCAAATTTTTTGCTTCATCAAGGCATTTTGCTTAAAATAGTCTAAACCTTGCTAAAATGATGTCAAATACAGTTTTTGGGCAATATCAAGCATGGATTTTTGTCAGTCAAAGGTAGTATCCATTGATTAGAACCTGAATCAGGGACTCAGAATGAAGCATTTCATGATGGAGGAGCATTTCACGACGACGATTATGCCTTTGTATGGTCATTTCAGTGGCTAAAACGAAGATTTCAATGGTTAATTTTTGAAGATTTCTCAAGGAAAAGCAAAATTGCGCCCCTGTAGCCCAGGGGCGCCCTTCTTTTTGAAGGCCTAAATTTTGTGGTAAATGCTCATGAATACAGTCAATCTCTTCAGAATTAGTTTGCCTATCCGATGAGTTATCCTGTGAGGCTATCCGAGACTCGTAACTCCGATAACTGGCGATAGAAGTTGAAGATTCTAAAGTTGTAGTTTGCAGAAGCTTGTCACTTTTTAGCTTTTGCGCCCCTGTAGCTTAAGGGCGCACGTCTTTAAAGGGGGTTAGATCTTGGTATTTCTGATGGTTGATGTATCCGATCTCTTCATGACTAGTCTGCCTATCCGACAAGCTATCGAATGCAATTCGAGTCCCAGAGCTCCGACAGTCGACGTTCGAAGATGAGCTTATGAAGTGAGTTCACGTCACAGAGCTTCCTCAAATGGTGTAATTGCGCCCCTGTAGCTCAGGGGCGCCCTTCAAATTGACCCTTGAGATGGTTGAAATTGCTGACGAGGTCTTCTTGACATCTGTGCTACTCTAGTCCGGCTTCGCGATGCACCAACTTGCCTGTTAATCCGACATTCTGAAAGATCATGGCAGAGATTCTACCAGGCACGTAAATTAGCGGGCGGACTGGCATAAAACATTCATTATAGTTTCTATAGGCCAGGGGTGCTTAGCCTTCAGGCCTGTCAAATGAAGTTGTTGACGTTCGAAGTCTTCACGAGATTTGTGCGTAATTACTCTATCTATCCAACGAGCCCATCCGTCAACCTCCGGGATTTGACAAACGCTCGTACGTGTGAGGTCTTTGGCGAAATACTAAAAAATGAAGACAGCTCAGAAAATGTCCAAGTCTGGTTGTCTATTCCATCTTGGGAAAGGCGCCTTTCTTTTTGAGGTCTTGTTGTGACCTTTTCACACATCGCCCCATTCAAGATGGGGACCCCCCTAATTTTTGCTCCGTTCCGGTCTTTTGGCTTGGGTCTTCTTCTCTCTCTCTCGCTCTGTCTCTTTTCTGGTGTCCGTCTTTCGGGGGGGTTGTGTCCGTCATTGAGCATAAACGCAAAATATTGGCCAAGTCTAAAATTAGGGTTTCATCTTTTTTGGTCAATTCAAGGTCAAGTAAAGTCAGTAAATTGAAAATTGAACTTAACAATGTTGTCAGCAGGCATCCAGCGGGCTTCCAGCCAAATTTCATCGAATTCCGAGGTACTTACTATTTTTAGTAAGTCCACTCAAGTAATTTGTCACCTATTTTGAGATTCGATCATCACATTGGTTAATTTAGAGTACATCGACCGCTTTGCATGCCAAATTTGAGTTTAAAACGTGAAGCCAACTTACTATTTTAGCGCGTACCCAACTTCCCAAGACGACTTCCCGTGGTCCGTGATGCAGATTTTCTTTGCATGTCCGATATTCCTTCCGGTTTTTCGAGACCTTCACATTTATATAACATGCAAGTCGATGACCACTTCGTGGATTCAGCTCGGTGCTATTTTTAGGGTTTGCATGTCGGTTTTCTTTGCATGTCGCGATTCCTCGGATGGTTTTTCGAGATTACGATGGTGTGACATGCAAAACGGCAGGATTCACTCAAGAAGGAACTTGCTATTTTTAGCAGATGTCCCTGCTAGCTTCCCAAAGAGTTCGGGAATCAATGAAATGATCAAGTAGCTGTCATAAAACAGTAGTCAAACGAGATCTTTGATTATGCATAATTAGGTTTCCAACTTCGAGCCTAAAAATAGGCGAAAAAGTCAAAATCTTCAAAACTGGATAAACCATCAGCGACCGGCCCTTCAAATATCTCACGTGAAATTTCAAGTCAAAAGGAGCACTTACTATTTATAGTAAGTCAGATTGGAAACATGCTAAAAATAGTAAATCAGTTGCATGCATCAGTGTCAGCCAGCAGGTCACGTGGTGAGGATCGCCTCATCCAGATTTCAACTCGATCGGAGCTTGGGAGCTATCAGAATCAAGAGCTTACTATTTATAGTAAGCCACCCTCAGAAACAGGCTATAAATAGCAGGGTGACTAAAAGTGGCAGTGCTGACAGGTTGATAAGGTTATGAAGAAGCTACGTTTAAAATTTCAAGTTGATCTGAGCTTCAGAAATGCAAAAATGAGAAGGCTTACTATAAATAGCAAGGCATGTAAGCTGGCAAAAAAAAAAAATGAAGAAAATTTTCTAAGTCCAGAACCTCGTCCAGCAGGCATAGGAAAATGCGCCCATCTCAGCTAGAGGCGTAGAAAAGTTTTTGAAAATGTGAGTTCATCCTGCTGAGGGGTCAAAATGCGCCCAAGGCACCAGAAGTCAAAGAAAGTCAACGAAATTTCATCCTGCTCAGGGGTCCAAATGCGCCCAAAATGAAAGAGGAAAAAGTTGAAAAAGTTTCTAAGTATGAGAAATCCGCCTCAGGGGTCAAAATGCGCCCATCCTTCACAAGCATGAAAATGCGCCAAGTTTGAAAAGAGTCAACAAGGTCAAAGATTGTTCATCCTTCTCCAGGGCTAAAATGCGCCCAAGCTCATCCATGTGAAGACAAAATTTTGGTAGGTGAGGGGTCACCCAAAGATGTTGGAGATTTTATCCTTCACAGGTATGGAAATGCGCCCAACTTGCATGCTTGTCCTCCTCACCCTCCTAAATGCGCCCAAATGAGCTCACATGAAGACAAAAAAACGGAAGTTGAAAAGTCACATGAAGGCATTTGCAAGTTCGTCCTCCTCCTACAAGGAAATGCGCCCATATTTGGATGGTAAATGGTAAATACAAGTGGTAAGTAAGGTGAAAAGTGTTACCTAGCATGGTGAAAGCTTGTACGTTATCCTCCTCCACACTTAGAATGCGCCCAAGGTGAGTTAAGTGAAGTATGCGCCAAAAGTAGGGGAGTCATAAGGTGTTAAGGATATTTTCTAAGGCCTATGCTAAGCGTTAAAATATCCCAAGGCGTTAAAAATAAAATGTTAAGTGTGATGTACGCCAAGAGTAAGGTTGATATAAGGCGTGGAAAATGTTTCAAGGTGTTGAAAGTTAAAATGAAATGTGCGCCTAGGGAGTAAGGGAGTTATAAGGTGATTTTAAAAATCTTGAAGACATTGAAATTAAAATGAAGTGTGTTAGGCGCCTCAGGGGAAGAAAGTAAAATATTTTCTAAGTGTTGAAAATTTGCCTAGGCGTTGGGACCTTTTAATGAATATTTTCCAAGTATGAAATGATATGGATGAAGTGAAGATAAAATGTACAAGGCGTGCCGGGAATGAATGAAGTTGATAAAAAAAAAATTCCTCTCCACTGGCAATCAACAAAATTTTCTAAGGCAAGTTTTCAAAAGTGCAAGAGGATTTTAAAATATTTTCTAAGGAAAATTATTTTTTTTCCTTGAAAATATGCCTAGAACTCAGATGATAAAATTTTCCGAGGCAAGCAACTTTTCTCAGTGATGGAGTCAAAGATGATGATAACGCAAGGTGATTCAATTTTTCAAGAAGTCAGAGCAACACAAAGTGATCACGGGCGAAGAACGAGTTTAAATGATGGAAATAATATATTTTCTAAGGTTCAAAATTAAAAATTTAAATGAACCCGTTCGTTGGGTACCCATGGATTCGGGACATTCTAACGAAAATTTGCTTCTGGGTATTGAACATTTGCGATGATGAACGGATTTCCAAATCTTTCGAGCTTCGCCGACACTCTTTCAGTGAAGAATTTGATCAGTGCTCGAATTGTGGATTTTCCTAAGGGAGAATTTTAAGTTTTCTAAGGCAAATTTGAATAAAATGAGTTTTCAGAGTGAATTTTCTTCGAACGATGAATCTAAAGGGAATTGCCTAGATGATTTTGATTAAACTCTTCGAAGATGAATTTTCCAGAGCAGATGATGAAGTTAAAAATTCGAATTCAAGTGACAGAGCTCCGGCTGGTGAGTTAAAAGAGGATGAATTAAATCAAATTTTCGAAAGCAAAATCCAGAACGCCAGTCAAAGTCAAGTTTCTAGAAGAATAATATTCCCGACGACTGGAGACAAGTGTCAGAAACAATCTCGTGAGAGGAAAAATTCAATTTTGAAGCGAGTAGTGGAGTTTAATGGCAATCGCCAAAATTCAACGCCTTCTAGAATTTGAATTTTAGCCATAAAATGAGCAAGTTTTTCTACCACTTTCACAACCGAAAGGCTTAATTTGGTTAAGCTCCAAGTGAGTTAGTCAAGCTTGAAAGAGTCTGACTCTTAATGGCGGAATTGAGCTTCAGCCGTAGAGAAGGCTCTTGAGTTTATCGAAAGAGTTGAAGAAGACGCCTTGAAGCTTGAAAAGGTACTTCATTGTCAAAGCATTTGGTGCGTTTACGAATTGAAGCTGCTTGAAAGAGGTACCATTGCCGGATGATAACGTTCTGAACTGATTGATACATTGAACTTTAACGACCGATTGATATGTTTATTTGATTACCACGAACTGCCTATGCCCACCGAATTTATTCGAGAAGAAGCCGGTGATGCATCGGGGTTTTGGTGACAAACCGAAAGGACAATGGTGCCTCCAGACAGGCTGTGATCAAGAAGCTCAGCAAGACATTCATGCCAGAGACGAAGTTTACTTCAAAGTTGGGCAAGTTGACAGACACCAATTTGGGCTCCGTCAACTTGGAGGCCTTCAAGAACAGGCTGTTCGGGATTGGAAGTCATCGGGCTTCGGTCACTTCGCACAACATCGTCCGAAGTGGACTATATGCAGCTGCTGGTTTTCCGCCAGCTATTCAGTGCTCAGAGCTTATAGTGGAGTGCGCCAACTGCTACGAGAAAGAACACCGGTCGATCATGTCCCTAGATGGCCAAGTACTTGCCAATCTCACTCCGGCGGCCATTGGTGAAGCTTTCGGGATCCCGGTGCACAGGAACATGATCTACAAATCCAGAGCGAGCAGAGCGGATGTATGCTTCTGCTTTCGAGAGATGCATGGATACAATTAACACTCACTGGATGAGCACTCCAAAGCCATCTCGTGCGAAGTTGCCGAAGCAGATCATAGCAGAGGACCTGAAACAGGAGTACTGTGATCTCATCATGATGCTGAGCAGGGTAGGTGGTTGCCCTCAGTCTTATATTTTTGAGCCTTGGATGTTTTATTACATCAACCTGGTGTTGGAAGGAAAGGATTATGTCAATTGGGCTGAGATGATCAGCGACAATATACATGAGCAGCTCCTGAGTTTGCGGAGGACTAAAACGTTTTACATGAGTTCCTATCTTATTTATATGTTGGCACGGATGACGAGGTACAGAGGAATTTCTTACAAGGAACCCATCGGTTGTGGCTCTCATCAATTCAAAATCCATGAGGCATGTACACAGTTGCACCTGTCAAGTACAACCCACTACAAGCGTGTCAACGATTCATTCACCATGTACATCACGAGGCTACTTCAGGAGAGATTACATCACAAAATCTCTAGGGATGCCCAGGAGCTGATTGAGAGGTATGGGTGCTGGTTTATACAATTTCCGAGATTTTCATATATTAGGCTGCAAGGATTTTCTTCATACCCTTATAGGCTGCCTAAGTACCCAACCGATAAGATAATAATGCTAGAGATAGCTAGACAATTGCTTGCCTTTGACAAAATCCAGAAGAAAAAGAAGAAAGGGGGGATAGAGTTTCCAATTGTGATGGGCAACTCGGATGAGGTGTGTCCGTCGATACAGGCAGCTAGAGAAGTCGAGAGTGAGCTTCAATTTTACCACTTGGCATATCATACAAGCCGACAGCATTATGACCCACACCATAACATCAATTGGGTTCTGTCGGAGGAGTTTAAACATAAGGCCACCATAGAGGATTATTGGGCTGATGCAGTGGACGAGATTGAAGTGAGGAAGAGGATGTTCTCTCGGTTGCCGATTACTTTGATCAGGGAGTGTGAGGTAGTTCCAGTTCCGGACCAGGTCAATGAGGACATGGATGTTGTTCATCCAGACTATGCAGCTGTTCGGGATACTCCACTCCCGCCTATAGATTGGTCAGAGCCCGAGATTGCAGATTTGGATACTCTTTCTATCCCGGTTATGACATTCACCAGGGCATGGGTTGACAGGAGAGTGAACAAATTGAAAGGTAGGTCAATTGCCTTGACTTACAACCTGATGGGAGATCACAGGACGCCCACCACAGGAAGGAAGAAACAGATCACACGGGGTCCAGAGTCCAGAAAGAAAGAGTTAGTTCAGCCAGAGCCTCCACGAGTCACAGTGGCAGTACCTTTGGAGACACGTTCTCCAAGCATACAGGAGGTGTCTTTATTTGCTGATCAGAGGGTTGCAGTGAATCAGGTACCGGAGATACAGGATGATATTCAGCCTCCACGGAGGGAGTCGATTGGCCAGAGTGCCAATGTACCTGTTAGGATTGATCAGCTTGATGATGAGGGGACTATTACTAACCCTCAGTTTCAGCACGAGTTAGAGGCGGCCATGAATGATGGCGATGATGATGATATAGTGTCAGGAGACACTCAGCCACTCGAGGACAATGAGCCTCGCCAGAATGAAGAAGAAGTGGAACAGGTTAGAGAAGTCGAGGCACAGGAGCAGCAGCCCTTTGATATATTATACGAGGTGCCCGATTGGCTTAGGGATAGAATG